>JASAMX010010618.1:0-33357 GCA_030248175.1 Microlaimidae sp. YZB2_3 | reverse complement strand
TTCATAAACCTGTAGGTATTTAGTTCTCATCTTAGTCTATTTTGTCTTTTAATCTTGTTTGATTTAGAATCGATTCATTAGCAAAAATGATTTAATAATGAAAATATGATGGGCCATCATTATGTTTCATCATTATGAAAATATGATGGGCCAAATTAAACTTTATGCGATTTTTAAAACTTACTAACAACTAACAAGTGTTTGTTAAAATACTAATGATTTTTTTCCAATAACAACAAATAACTAACAAATTTAGTTTTAAAGAATTTCAATAAAATATAACAATAAACATTTGTCTCATCTTTTAGTTTCTAATTATTTATATATTTTTTTAAATTGGTTTTAAAAAAAATCATTAGTATTTTAACAAACACTTGTTAGTTGTTAGTAAGTTTTAAAAATCGCATAAAGTTTAATTTGGCCCATCATATTTTCATAATGATGACATAATGATGGCCCATCATATTTTCATTATTAAAAAAATAGTTGCTAATGAATCGCACCTCCCTCAAACAAGATTAAAAGACAAAATAGACTAAGAGCAATACGTAACTGAACGAGTAACAAAAGCATCAAAAATATATAATACTATATATTATATTAAGGAAAAATATGACACTCAGTCTTAGAAGCGAAACTATTTGGTGCCATTTTTTGAGCACTGCCATTAAGTGTTGTGCGCATAAAATGGCAAAACAACTGTTCTTATTGAGGCATGTGTCGTGTAAATGGGCACTGCTAAAAATGTAGCAGTGTTTTTGCGCATATCCTAGCATGCTAACTCAAACGCACTGCATTTTGAAGTACACTGTACTTTTTTGGCAAACTTGTGCGCATATATGCGCATATACTGCACATAAAATGGCACAACTGATTGAAACAAAAAAACCCACTTAAAACAACTAACTAGTTTTTACACTATACACAATATACAAACTTTTAGTATAGACATACGAAAATAAAATCTAATACAATACACAAAAAATCTATTTATGTATTGCATTGCATTTTATTTTTGTATGTCTAAACCAAAAGTTTGTATTTTGTGTACAGTGTGAAAACTAAGTGCCGGTTTTTTAGTGGGTTTATTTTTTTGTTTCAATCAGTTGTGCCATTTTATGTGCAGTATATGCGCATATATGCGCATAAAATTACTAAAAAAGTGCAGTGTACTTCAAAATGCAGTGCGTTCGAGTTAGCATGCTAGGATATGCGCAAAAACACTTCTACATTTTGAGCAGTGCCCATTTTCACGACACATGCCTCAATAAGAACAGTTGTTTTGCCATTTTATGCGCACAACAGTTAATGGCAGTGCTCAAAAAATGGCACCAAATCGTTTTGCTTCTGAGACTGAGTGTCATATTTTTCCTTAATTTATTATATAGTATTATATATTTTTGCTTTGACAAGCGCGAAATCGCCATTTTTTCAATTAGAAGGTTATATTTGTATGGGTAAGAAACAACTATAAATTTGAAAAAGTGGCGATTTCGCGCTTGTCAAAGATTGCTGTGAGTATAATTTTTTTAATTGACATTTCATCAAACTAAAAAAAAATGCAACAGTGCTGTGTGATTAGATCCTTAAACGCTCAATCCTTAAAAGTGATATTCCTCATTCGTTACTGATTTATCAAAAATAAACATGGGCTCATTGGAAACAAAAAAGAATTACGCAGCTTTCTTAGGAAACATTTTTTTTCATTTAGGTCCTTGTTATCATTATTGATCAAAATAAAAAATTGAAAAAACAGACAAATAAAAGCTCCCAACTGCACAATCACAGCCTTTTGGCAACAATAAGGATTGTACAAAGCAGACAACGAACAGCCCCTCATAGAAACCGCACAAAAAAGCAGAAGACTGGTTTCGGTATCGCGGGAATGGGAACGCCACGCGGCGGGTTAGCCCCACAGCACCGTGCACACTATAATTAGAGAATGTTGGCAAATTTTTTTAAACTTTATGTTCATCTTCTTCTATTTATTATTATAATTCTAAAGCTAAAAATCAATCCTAAAATCAACCCACAAATCAATCAACCCTAAAATCAATATTCTTTTATTGTTCACGCGGCGATTTAATCTAGTGTTGTGATAACTACTTAAGTAGTTAACTACTTAACTACTTAACTACCATAATTTTGGCTAACTACTTAACTACCTACTTTCTTTTCTAAAAGTAGTTAACTACCTACTTAACTACCTACTTTCCAAAAATAAAGTAGTTAATACAAGTAGTTAACAAAGTACTTACAAAGTAGGCAGAAAGTAGTTAGTAAAGTAGGCAGTCGCGTATATATTACCCATGTGACAGTGTCTATCCACGGTATTTTGCACGCACTGAGTGTCTTCAATTAACATTTATTTTATACACAAGGTGCTTTATAGTTTAAGAACCCAATTCAAAATGTAGTAATGCTTTAAATAAAGCAACAACACAAAAGTGCTACTGCTCTATTTTCTTACAACACGTTTCATTTTTTTTCAAGTTTAGTTTAGCTTAAGAAAAGTTTAGTTTTTAAATTACGTCATAAAGTTATTGTTAATATAAATTTTGATAAGACAAATTTTTATTGTTTTTTTAATCAAATAAAACAAAAATCTGTTTGGTTTTTTGCTTTTTTAAGTACAATGCATTTAAGTATTTAAGTATTTATTGTTTAAGAGTTTAAGTATTTGTTTAAGTGTTTAATGTATTTAAGTTTTTAAATTAAAAAAAGACCAAAAAATTATATGTTTAAAACAAGTATTAATCATATTTATTATGATTCCAATGTATAATTTAAAAAATCTTTCAGTAAAGAAACTATTTGAAAGCAATGATAATTTCGTTAAAGTAAATATTAAACTTGAATGAAATTTGGACTCTCCCGCTTTAATTGTCCAACAAGATGGTATAAATAAGACAAGCGATTTTAATACATCTTCTTTTTTGAATTCCACACCAAGTACACCAAGCTGACTTTTAAAAACAAAAAATACTGTGTGTTGTGTTGGATATTGTGTGGGATTATTTTGATTACCTGTTTAACTCATAATCTTGTTGTCTTTTGTATAAATCTAAAGTACTTGTGGGTAAATATATTCTACCTGATCTGGATCTGAGAATCATTTAAAATCGAAGCACAAGGATAAAGCAAAAAAATTTTACAAGAAACCGGGAAAAAAGTGCTGCAGTAAAATAACAAAAAACTAATAATTGGACCCAAAGTTTAGATATATTTGGGAACCCTAACACATCAGCATCATTATAAAATAAAGCGGGTGAAAAATAGAAAACGTTTTTAAAAAAGCAATACATTAGCAAAACATAAGTTACCTTAGCAAAGAACTATTTTTTGTAAACGATTTCTTGAATTTTATATTATATAACCTGTTTAGCCGTCTTATAAAGTACTGTTTAACATAAGGAACTGGCAAAAAACCAATAAAATTTGGAAATAGTTAATTATTAAAGCTGTAACAAAGTATTTTAAACGTTAAGAATTTAAATTTTTAGTTCTACTAAGACTTTCATATAATTATATATTTAGGTAAAAAAAATCACTACTTAACTACCTACTTAACTACTTACTACTTAACTACCTAGTTTAAAAATTTCAAGTAGTTAACTACCTACTTACTACCTACTTGTAATTTGATTTCACTACTTAACTACCTATTTATAATTAAAAAGTAGTTAACTACCTACTTAACTACCTACTTTGATTTTTGGCCAACTATCACAACACTACCCGGAACCGGAACTGCCTATCACACTGTGAAATCCCCGGAACACCCGAACCGGAATTGAGATTTTCCAAAAATCCGGAACAGGAACTGAGATTTTTTAAAAATCCGGAACAGGAACCGGAACTGCCCATCACTACCAGTTAGGTATTTGCAATACCGGTTGGTGTAAAATCAGATTTTTAAACCATCAAAACTGTTTTTTTTTTCAGTATCGGAAATTCAGAATAATAAAATAGTAACCAAAATCGTCGTTACTATGGCAAAATGAGCCAAAGTTCATATAAAATAGGTGTGTTTGTGACTCATTTTTAAATTAAAACAGGATTCTATTAACTACAGAATCAGTCACAGTAACGTGTATTTTATAATGACAGTGGCTTATTTTGCCATGGTACGATGAAATAGACAATGAATGAATTTGCCATATATTTTTGGGCACTTGGATCTATCGTCCATTTGGCCAAAAAACAAACCGCGGAAAAATTATTAGCTTATATTTACACATCAGCTGGAACAAACATCAGCTGATGCAACGATCAGCTGATCTTCCAATCAGCTGATATACACATCTGTTGATGATGATCCGGAATTTCAAACTTTCGGAAAACGTCGGAATTAATTGTTAACGCGGAGGAGTTAAAGCTATTTATTTATTGATTAATAATAATATATAATAATAAGTGTAAAAAATGAACTTTGCAATCAGTATTACTTTATGCAGACAATTTCGGTGTTGAACAAAACACGTTTTTTAAGATATTTCGTAATTTGTAACGAATTATGGGGCAAAACCAACTTTTTTTAAAATGATTTATTGTTGTTGAAGCCAAAGGCACTTAGAGATGGAATTTAAAACGGAAAATATGTATCTTAGAGCCATGTTTAGTCACCGAAACCTCTCCCTAAGCCAAAGCAGAAGCCTAAAACTGACCCCAAACTAGTTTTTTTTTTAATTTTTGGCTGTGTTGTGACCAGAGAAGCGTAAATGTCAAATATAACCCGGTCTCGTGAAGGCCTTTTCCCTCGTTACAACCGTGAAACCTTCTTACGACAAAGGTAAGACCTTTGTCTCACGGTGTTCCTATTTTCGTATGTTGTACGTAAACCTTACCGCGGTAAGCTCTTAGCATGACCTAGATTGTACTTCCGTCATACATAATTTTTGTGCGCGAATAGTGCCCAGTGAGCGAGCAAATTGAAATGTTTAAAACTGTGCGGTAGCAATATGCAAATTTTTACAATAGACACCTTGCACTGAAACTGAGTTTATACATGAAGTATGCAATATACATAGTTGTCACCATAATGGATAATTACCGTACTCCTACTTATTTTTTCGTAGTATGCAGATAATACGATCGAAATTTCGCGCGCTTTTGAGGGTTGATCTGCATACTATGAAAAGATAAGTAGGAGATACGGTAATTTCGCGCGCTTTCTATCGGTTGATCTGCATACTACGAAAAGATAAGTAGGAGTACGGTAATTATCCATTATGGTGACACTTACGTATATTGCATACTTCATGTATAAACTCCTTTTCAGTGCAAGGTGCCTATATGAAATATCTCACGTAATACGTGATCCGTGAGAAAAATCTGCATAGCCACTGTACCGCTTTAACCATTTCAGTTTGCTCGCTCACTGGGCACCACTCGCGCAAAAAATTAGGTATGACGGAAATATGACATAGGTCCCACAAACATTTCACGGTTGTAACCAAGGAAAAGACAACTACGGGAACAGTTTAAAGTAGATAAGTTTGTTTCGAATGAAATGGCAAGTTGATTTGTGACAGTGCCCTTCTGTATACTGTTGTACTATAAGTTTAAGTGTTGCATTTTTATGGATACATGAAGGTTCTTTTAAACAAGTCTATTATATCCTATTGCTGTATGAGTTTGTTGCACCCAGTAGTGTCGTCGCTTTGTAAAAAGCATTAAAAATCAGGAAAAAAATTTTTTTAAAATGAATTTGTTTCTCCATTTAGGTTTTTGCAGCTCCCTAGTCACTTAAAAACATATCCAAAAATCAATATTTTGACTGCCATTGTTGGACTGCCATTGTTGTACTGATAAAATTGATCTAACTGCGTAAAAAAACAAGCTCACTAAATAAATGTATTTGTTTAGACATTCCAACTTAGAAACGAGGAGTGTTCAGCTTGATTGATTTCGTTACTTTTTTTGTAAAACATTTAAAGCAATAAATTACTTAAAAAAACTATAAATTCAACGCCTGTAAACTTTTGAAGCTGGCCATTTTTCAAAGCCCCATGGGATCTAAATTGCAAATTTCGGAATCTTAAAGTGCACGTTTTAAAATGCAAAAGAGTTTAAAAAGGAGGTCGCCGGTGTACATTGAACAAAAAACCGGAAAACGAGACGATTAGAAAAAAAGCTGAATAACTTATCGCACGCGCAGTATGCAAATCCCATAAGAAGAAGAGATTTTTGAAAGGGGATCGAGCAAAATTAAAATAAAGATTTTTAACTTTTTTTAATTTTACAAAATTTCACATATTTTACAAAAATTTTTAAAAGACTTTTGACAAATATTTACAATATTTTTACAATTTTTATAATGGTGGTCACCGGTGTACATTGAAAAAAAAACTGGAAAACCAGACAATTACAGAAAAAAAAAACTAAAAACTTATTGCACACGCAGTATACAAATCCCATAATTAGGCGCGAATTTCAAAAATGGGTCAAGCAAAATTAAAATTGAGATTTTTAGCTCTTTAAATGTTACAAAATTTCACAAATTTTACAGAAATTTTACAAAATAATTTTTTTTGCAAAAATTTTACAATTTTTTTAAAATTTTTACAATTTTGGTCACCGGTGTACATTAGTGTTGTAAAAAGTAATGATTTTCGATTATTTTAAATAAAAGTAAGAGTAATTTGAAAAAAATTAATTTAAGTAAACTAAGAGTAAAACTTATTTGTGATTTTTTAATCTAAGTAAAGTAACAGCAAAAGTATGACCTATTTTTTAAAGTAAAAGTAAGAGTGAATTTTTAATAATTTTGAAACGGAGCAAAACATCATTTTAGGAGCTCCAGAGCTCTGTTTTTAAAGTGTTTTGCTATTTTTTGTATATATTTTCATTTTAATAAGTTTTTTAGTCTAAATAAACGGTGTTTAGCGTGTTAGCAGCTTAAAATATTTTATTCTGCTACCCATTTCAAAACAAGCCCATCGGGAATCTACTCCTTGAAATTACTTAAATTTTACTTAAATTAATCAATCAATAATCAACCAATCAACCTATCAATACTTTAAGCATTTGGAGGAAACATCCGAATAAGAGTAAAAGTAAAAGTAATATAAATTTCAAAAGTCGAGTAAAAATAAAAGTAAAAGTAAGTAAAATTTAAAAGTCGAGTAAAAGTAATCCAAATCCATTACTTTTCTTGTTTTAAGTAAAAGAACCTTTTTACAACACTAGTGTACATTGAGCAAACAACCGAAAAACGAGACGATTAGAAAAAAGCCTGAAAAAGTTATCGCAAGCGCAGTATACAAATCCCTTAAGTAGGCGCGAATTTTGAAAGGGGGTCAAGCAAAATTAAAAAAATTTTAGCTAATTTTTGAATTTTACAAAAATTCACAAATTTTAGAAAAAAAAATACATTTTTTGCAAAATTTTACTCAACTATCAAAATACAAATCTCATTAAGTAGGCGCAAACTTTGAAGGGGGTCAAGTAAAAGTGAATTAGAGATTTTTAACTATTTTTTTTTAATTTTACAAAATTTTACAACCTTTCCAGAAATTTAAACAAATTGATTTTTTTCTTCAAAAGTTTACAATTTTTACATTTGAGGTAGCCAGTGTATATTGAACAAAAAACCAGAAAAAGAATTTAATTAGGTGTTAAATTCAAAAAGGGATCGAGCAAAATTAAAAAAAAAAAGATTTTTGTAAATTTTTTAATTAATAAAAAAATAAAAACTGTATAAATTGTACGCTTTAAAAGCCTACAAACTTAAACTAAAAACTATACGTTAAAAAACTATAAATTTTGCAAAAAAATACAAATTTTATAAAAAAACAATAAATTTTTTAAACGTTTTACAAGTTTTACAAAAGTTTCAATTTCTAAATCTTTTAAAAGGCAAAAGAATTTAAAAAAGTAGACGCTCGTCTACATTTAAAAAAATATCGGGAAGTGAGATTATTAGAATACTTATTTTATTTGCTGAATACAAAATGAATACATTAATGAAAAGCCAGACGATGACGATAGTCAAAACCCATTTAAACGGAAATTGTTCAGTGTTAATATTCTTTACATAGTTATAAACGTTATAGAATAACTTTTAGCCAATTAGTGCTTATGAGAAAAAGGAGATCTTTCATCCATTGGGGATTAATTTTTTCCCAAGCACTAATTGGCTAAAAATGATTTTATTAGCTCCTCCCACAACCATTCCCACAGGACATTCTGAGACTCTTTAAAATCCTGATGTGATTAAAAAACCTGGAAAACCTATCGCGCGCCCAGTATATACTAATGCGAAGTAAAATTTCAAGGTTAAACAACACTTAAATTGGAATTTTTAGCGATGAAGCTATCTGGGTTGATATTTTGAGTATGTAAATCTCGTGCATCGAAAATTGTCTTTTCTGTATTCAAAGTTAGATGTAGTCTAATGTTTAGATAGATAATATAAGTTCTATCTGTACGCAATTCAGTTAAATATCATTGCATTTGGCGATAATGACAGAAAAAAACCGAAAATCCGTTTTCCTTAAGGTAGAACTTCACAGTTTTTTTTTTGACGACAGATCTTTTTGAATTACATCTTACTATACGTAGTTTGACCTGCTGAGTCAATTTTTGACATTCATTTTTCTGTAAAAAATGTAATCGACTACAATCATCAAATAACATCAATAAAATACATGTCAAAAATACAAAACATTAATAAAGATTATTACCAAAAATATTCTATTTTTTTATTTTCTATTTAGCGTATCTTAAATAATAAAACATTTTTTTTAAATTAAAAAGCTAAAAATTAAAAAAAAATTATTTTCGGCGTTAAAATATGGTCAGGCGACAACTCTACCCCATGGATCCGAGGATCAGAGCCCGACGTACTAACCACTCGGCTACTGGGTTAGCTAGGAATTTCAATTAAAAGCAACTTTTAAAGGAATGGTTCAAAATGTAGTTTCTCGGCGACAATTAGAAAAAAATTAAACGAAAATTAAAAAAATTTTATTCGTTATTTTTAAACGAAAGTTTGGAAATAGTTAGATATAGGCTTTTACCATTTTTTTGATTATAAACGATTAAAAAAAGACTTAAGGATTTTTTTTAATTTATATTTTTGTAAAAAAATCTTTTTTTGCAATTTAATAAAAATCCTGAAGTCCTTTTGAACCCAGACCACCTCTAAAACTTGCCCCATATATTACTCTATTACTGTTACATATATTTATTTCAAAAATAAAACATGTAAAATTTCGCCCAAAAATAACGATTCAATTTTTTTTAAAAGGCCTCATTGTGCTTTTCAGAGGTAGAATCCATGGACATCTTCTGCGAACTGGACAAACTTTTTGGTGATGTTTTTGTAACCACTGGCTAGCACAGAGTCTTAACTTTTTATAGCACCCCACTTTTATGGGCCAAAAACTAATATTTATGATGATATGCGACTTGTAGTCCAAGTGGTCAAAACTGTGAAGTTCTACCTTAAGTAAAAATATTATAGAAATATTTTTATAAAAAGATAAAAAAACGTCACAAAAATTTTTAAAAAACGTCTTTTTATACTTTTAAATTTTTTAAAAAAATTTTCTCATCTTTTACGAAAACTTCAGAAATTGTACAAAAATTGTAAAAATTTTTCCAAATTTCAAAACTTATTTAGAAAAATTGTGCTTATTTATCAATAATCAGAAATATGTTTTTCATTATAGTTTTGTTATAAACGTTACAAAAATACACAATTATTTGATATTTTGTTTGGTTGTGTGCGGTTCGTTTATTATAAAAAGAATGATAAAGATCTGGAAATTTCATGAAGTCAAAAAGAATGCAAAATGGTTTGAAATTGTTAATGTTTGGAGTCATATGGTTAAAAAAGGATGATTCTACCTGGTTTTGTTTGGATAAAAATGGATGATTCTAACTGGTTTGGATAACTTTTAATATTTTTGGAAAACTGTGAAAAAATAAAAGAATAAATATGTATTAAGAAAGTGTCCGCAACAAGACTAATAGAAGACAAACTTTTATTACTTGATTTAACCATTATACTAACATGGTGCTTACTTATTAAAAGTGCATTTGTAGGTAATACTTTAGTAACTTCCGGCATATTACAAAATAAATATTATCTTATCTATCTTATCTTATCACAAAAAGGTTTCATCAGTTACACAGAAATTGTTGTACAGAGTATTAAAAACAGTTTATGAGCAAACAAAAATCAACAAATCAATGAACTAAAAGATATACTGGAAAAAAAAGACTAAATGAAAAAGAAACCCATCTCATTAAAATATGCAATTTTTGGTTAAAACCGTAGATTGTGCACTAGATAAAAGATAAGTGATTAATATCGCCAAAAGAAAGGTCAATTAAAATTAATATCAACCACATAAGAATCCTAGCTATACTATCTTCGGTAAACTAGAATGATATATTGTTATAAAATGTGTTTATTCAAAAGGTACTATAAACGTTAAAAAGTAAAGTAAGTTAACAATAAAATATTACAAAAAATAACAAGGAAGTAACAAATTCATAAAGTCATATGACTTTTGATAATAATTCTCTTTAATAGCCAGATATAGCAATTAAATTATATTTTTATGCATACTTTAAATGCGTTTCGAAGAGCTAAGCTAAGCAAAAAATAATTAGGATTTTGTTTAAGAATTGATTGGTAAAATATAGTATTTAAATTTTAGTATTAAATCGTTTTTGCTGAAATTTATTAATAGTCGATTTAATTCTGCAAATCATCGGGGTCAGCTAGGTTTTATTTTACTATAAAATAAAATTTGAAAACAAAAGACCAAAAAATTGGTACTTTGCTATTGGTGCCTATAAAAAAGTGCAAGGTGCCTATAAAAAAGTGTTTTTATAGGCACCTTGCACTGGAACTCAGTTTATACATGAAGTATGCAATAAACGGTAGCGAAATTCGACGGTGATGCACACATAATGGATAATTACCATATCTCCTACTACTTCTTTTGTAGTATGAAGGCTAAAATTTTAAACCAGGGCGCGCGGATCAACCCTCGAAAGCGCGCGAAATTTCGATCGGTTGATCTGCATACTACAAAAGATAAGTAGGAGATACGGTAATTATCCATTATGGTGATTCGCTATGTTTATTGCATACTTCATGTATGAACCGAGTTCCAGTGCAAGGTGCCTATAAAAATTTCAAAACCTATATTTTCTTATAAACACTTTTTTATATAAAAAAAACACTTAAATTTTAAATTTTAAACTGATTCATAAAAAAATGTTTATTTGAAAAGCTTCACGGTATGAAAACAAAAGAATTATCAATTAATTATTTAAGTTTTGCACAAACTTAGAATATGACACGATTTTTAAAAAAAATATGAAGCAAGAAACATACTAACCACTGAAACCACAAATATTTAGTTTAAAATGATATTTTCTACGATACATTGTTTTAAATACATATACCTAACTTTGCCTGAAACTTTATAATTATAAAAATCCTTTATAACAAATTATATTTTAATTATAATAATTTATCTTTTTTTATAATTTCAATCTTTGTAAGACTTTTGATTTATATTAATTTTTGAAAATTTTTTGCAGTTGTTCGATATTTCAATGATAGATATTTTCCCACGGAGTTTTTAATGGGTACTTTTGAAACGATAACATTTTATTACTGACCGAACAATAGGAGAGAAATGTTTATTTATTACCTTATGTTTTAATAAATAATTTAAAATATGTTACTGGTTTTTAGCGAAACTGTTATTATTAAAACATCTATAGGCATTTTAAAAACCAGAAGGAGTTACAAAATAATCGCGAATTAATTATACATTTCCTTAGCGGAGTTTAACATAATTTTGTCAAAAAAGTTTTTAAACTAATTTTTTAAAACTTATTGAATACGATAAAAAGATATAACTTAAAAAGATAAAGTTTAAATCTTACTTCAACGTTAAATAAGCTTGAAGTTACACACTTAAAGGGTGAATCTTTGGAGATTTTAATTTCTCTTTGTTTTAAGCAGCCTGAGCTACGGGTGTCATTAGTACTAAAGGTAAGGCTTTAGGCTAACGTTTTAGTATTAAAGGGGTTTTGGGCTTAGTACTAAAGCTAAGGCGGGGCTAAACTGAAATTAGCTGGCAAAAGCTCAGCAAAAAATAGGCCCGGCACAACGTTAGCTCTTGATAAGAAAATGACAATTCACAAAAAATCTTAAGTGTTTCCACCAAACCAAAAACATGATTATTTAATGAAATTTAGATTAGTGAAAAAAGTAGCTAGGTGGGGTCCACCCCTCCCTTAACTTCAAAATTTTGAATCTCCCTCCTAGACAAAAACTAAGTTTTCCTCAAAAAAAATTTTAAGTTTTTTAACCTGACTGTGACTCCTCTCCTGAATTTTAGATTTTAAACCTCAAAAGTATTTTGTTTTGAAAACCGGACCCACCCTGACCATAGATTTCAAAATTTTCCATCCCAGATCTAGGCACATCCTAGAAAAGTAGTACGGGAAAATCCCCTAGGACCTACTTCCCAAGGTCCCTAGGTCCCTTCCCAAGGTCCCTAGGTAGCTTCCCAAGGTCCCTTCCCTAGGACCTCCTTTAAGATGCAATTTACCGCGAGTAACCAACCACCCCAACCCTCCAAAGGTGCCAAAACTATGCTCACCGAAGTTGAATATGCTATTTTTTCTTTATAAGTAATATAAGTCAGTTATTTGAACAATAACGCTAATTAAAATGATTAAAACAACTTTTGGTTTTAAGGTGATGTGAATATGGGGTTTTGCCTTTTTGTGTTTCTTGTTTTTGTTTACGCACTAGTAGAGAATGATTTTTTGTTTTTTTTAAAGAATTTTTTTGAGTTTTTCAGTGCTTAAAATTAAAATAATCTCATTTTTCCTGTTTCATATGGAAATTTTGTGTATACAGTAGCGTGATTTTGTTTAATAAAAAATGATGTTTAAATGTTTTGTTGCTTTAAATATTCATTCCAGAAAAAATATTGTTGATAATTAACTATTTTTGGTTACTATTTACACTTAAAGTTGAAACAAAAATACAGTACAACTTAAAAGTGTAAAACTTTAAAACTGTAAAATTATCCTTAAAAATATTTGTTTTAAAAAATAAAACTAAAATTTGATGCAATGAACATTAAAGGCGGTTTTAATCTTAAGTGTTTTTACTGCAAACTTAACAGTGCAATGCTAAGAATTACCTTAAAAAAAATAATTTTTTTAAATTTACGTAGATGTCCGTGTTTGTTAGTTTGGCAAAAGCTAAGCCTAAAGTGTTTTAGTATTAAGCCTTTTTTGGTCTTAGTACCAAAGCTAAAGCTAAATGATTTTTGAACCTTTAGTACTCAATTTAGCGCGGCTAAAGTGAAAATTCCCGGCAATGCACACCCGTAACCCGAGCTATGCAGCGTGATACTGGTGACTAGGAACATGACTATAGGCAAATCAAACCTAGCTGACCTCGATGATTTGCAGTATTGAATCGACTATTTAACTATAAAAAATTTAAAATTTTGAGCAAAAAGGGTTTGATATTAAAGACGCCATATTTTAAGAATTATTTATTAAATGACTTAATTTGGGACAAAAATGTAATATTGTAAAAGGCTGAAATTGGCAAATTTTTGTATATTTTACGAAAAGGCGGAAATTAAAAAAAATATGCATTATGATTCGTTTTTTAAAAAAATGTCTTAATCGCACAATTTTAGTTAGTCTGATTATGTCTCACAAACAAACTTACGAGGTCGTCCGAATATAATTTAACCATTGATTATGGATTTTTTTATATTTAGTTAAAAGTAAAAATGCACTATACTAACGCGTGGTGCATTTTTTGCTTTTTAATTGATGCCGATTATTACTATCAGATCACACTGAGAAAAAAAATTATATTACACCAACAATTAATTCCCAATGTTTAACGAGTTATTAACATGAATACTGCTTGGGTAAAAGGAATGTTGTTTTTATACACCATTTTCGAGTTCTTTTTTAAAAAACGCCTTTTTATCGGATTAATAATAATAAAATATTGTAGAAACCCCAAAAGGTTACCAAAAAGCTAAAGTTTTAAAAAAATTTTAATTCGCTTTGATTTAAAACAAAAATGCAAGAAACTACTAAAATACTAATTTATCCTACTTAAAATGTTCTATATGAAGTTTTTGAAAAAAATATAAACATTAAAACATTATCAAGAGTTTCAAACAACGTTCTAACATAGATTTAGGGTCGATGGAGCCTTGGGTACTGGAACTTGGAGCCAAAAATAAAGAACTGAGAGGTGTAGGTTCGGAACTTGAAGCCATAAGATTGGAACTTGGAGCCGAAAGGAAAAATCGTTAAAACGTTTAACTTATCCTTAGAAAAGCCTTAATCAAACCCCAAACCAATTTTTTCTGAAAGGCTCCAAGTTCCCATTTCTCGTGGCTCCAAGTTCCCAAAAAATTTTTGATGTCTCCAAGTTCCCTGCTTGTGGCTTGTAAAACCTCGGACCCTAACATAGCACCCATAGTCAGCACGAATTCAGTGGACCGGCTCTAGTAGATTTTAAATATGAGCTAAACTTATGAGACTGCGGCAAGCATTTTTTTGTGATTTGATTTTTCTGTGTGTCTGTGAGTCTGTGAGTCTGTTTGTCCCTTATTTATCTACAGTTGAACTAAGGACTTTACTTTATAGCAATCCTCATATATTTCTTATTTCAAAAACAAAATAAACTGTACAATCATCACCCACTTAAAAAAGTGTATTTTAGCGGGGTTTCCGTGATTTAAATAATGTTTTGCAAAAGTGTCATGAATTTAAAAAAAAACGCGCTGCCTATATTTCGCTAAAAGTCAGTAATTTTAGTTTAAAATTTGTTTAAATTTTTTAAACTTTTTTAATTAGCCGTAAATTCTCTGGCTGTAGATTTTAATTTCGGCGCTCGCAATTTATTCCATTTAATTACCGATGTTAGTGTTAATTTCCTGCTAATGGCACGCGTTCGTATTCCCATATGAGAATAAAAAAATTGAAGTTTGGAAACGCAAAAAATGGGCGTAGAGAACTGGGTTGTACCTAAAAAAATAATTGACAATAAAAATACAATAACATATTGGACTCTTTACTAATTTGTTTAAGCTATTGTTGTGAAATTCTATTTCGGCTAATTTATTTTTTATTAAGCTATTTGTAGACTTTTCTGTGTTAAAAATAGAAAAATAAATTGTTTATTTTCGATCGGGATAGTTTATTTGACACTTGTCTTTAAATAGTCTGAAAATCAAACCATTGATCTTTTTTCTATTGATTTATCGTTTTGAAAAAAGGTAATTAACACGTAATATGAATGGGAGCGGGATTTTAAATTTTACTACAACAATTTATCAATTCTCAATTTATCAAGGGCAGAGTACGGGTGTGCATTGCCGGTAAATTTCATTTTAGCCGCGCCTTAGCTTTAGTACTAAAGGTTCAAAAATTGTTTAGCCTTAGCTTTAGTACTAAGCCCAAAAAAGGCTTAGTACTAAAGCACTTTAGCCTTAGCTTTTGCCGAACTAAAAAATATGGACATATTCGTAAATTTTAAATATTATCCCTGTTTTAAGGTAATTTTTAGCACTAAATTGTTAAGTTTACAGTAAAAAACTCAACATTAAAGACATTTTTAACGTTTATTACATTAGATTTTAATTTTATTTTTTTAAAAATATTATTTTAGGGTTAATTTTATAGTTTTAAAGGTAGTCTTGTACTGTACACGTCAAGATTTTAAGGAAGCTCAAAATGTCATATAGTATTTGTGATACGTCATATATGTTTTGCTCTGTGGAAATGGTTGTGGGAGAAGCTTTTTTAGCCAATTAGCGCTTGAAAAAAAATTGATATTCAATAAATGAGAGATCTCTTTTTTCCCTAAGCGCTAGTTGGCTAAAAGTGATTCTATAACTTTATAGTCTGTGAAGATATTTTTTAACACTGAACAACTTCCGTTTAAATGGGACGGTTTTGACCATCGTGTATTGCAATGTTTATCTTGAAATGCAAATAGTCATCAAAAATGGTTAACTATCAAGAATATTTTTTTTGGAATGAATATCTAAAGCAATAAAACATATAACCAACATTTTTAAGCATTTAAAAACTCAAAAAATACCTCAAAAAAACCAAAAAAAACCGTCTTTTCTAATGCTTAAACAAAAATAAGAAACACACAAAAGTAAAACCTTATACAGCATACCTTGAAACCAAAACTAGTTTTAATCTTTAATTAGCATTATAGTTCCAATAAGTCACATATGTTACTTTTAGTTCAAAAATAGTATATTCAAGTGAGGTGAGCATAGTTTTAGCAGCTACAGGATGGGGGAGGGGTTGGGGTGGGTTGGTTACTCAAGGAAAATTGCATCTTGAATCTCTGGGAGAGAGGGTTCCAGGGTGTTCGTCCATACTCGGCTGGTTTTCTAGGGGGGAGGCCCAAAATGAAAAATTTTGAAATCTTAAAGAGGATCAGGGTGTGTCTGGTTTTTAAAAGAAAATACTTTAGAGGTGTCAGATTTAAAATTCAGGGTTCGTTTCACTAAACGCACGCTGACTTGGAAACTACGTTAGCACGTTGTTTAAAACTGTTAATAACGTTTTAATTTTTGCGTTTTTTTATTGAAAAATCTTATACAACTTTTTGGCGACATAGCATAATCTTATATTTTATTAATTTTGTGCATATTTGTTATAAATACAAGCTAATAAGCCAATAACTCCTAGTTAAGGGTTAGCAAATCTCCTAAGGATTACAGCTTTATTAGCTTTTATTTAAAAGAAATATGCATAAAACTGTTTAAATACTAATTTATTCCATTTAAAAAAAGAGTTTTATAAGATTTTTCGAAAAAAAAATACAAAAAATAAAACATTATCAAGAGTTTTAAACAACGTGCTAACATAGCACCTAGTTAGCACGCATTTAGTGGACCGGCCCTTGGAGGGGAGTCAGTTTAAAAAATTGGAGAATTTTCTGAAGAGAACTTTATTTTTGTCTAGGGGGAGGGTCCAAAATTTTAAGGTTGAAAAGAGGGGGGCTCGAGGTGGACCCCACCTTACCTCCCTTTTTCTCTGATATCAATTTTCATTAAATAATCGTGTTCTTGGTTTGGTGGGAACACTTTAGGTTTTTTAGTGATTTGTCAGTTTCTTGGCAAAAGCTAACGTTTTGCCGGGTCCATACCTTTTGCCGAGTTTTTGCCAGCTAATTTCAGTTTAGCCGCGCCTTAGCTTTAGTACTAAGCCCAAAAAACTCTTTAGTACTAAAGCACTTTAGCCCTAGCTTTAGTACTAATGACACCCGTAGGGCAGAGTCGTTTTTATAAGTGACATCGTCAAGGATTACAGCCCGAAAAAAATGAATGGGAGACTTTTGCAACTGCAAAGAGTGTCCACATGGATTCCAGGGAAAATGTATTTTTACCATATCTTGTTGTGCCTTTAAAACATTCTTTAAAAGTATTTTATGTTTTTTTAGACTAAAATTAGCTGCAGCGTATTCGTAGAAGAACATTTTAAGCATATAGTATACAACCCACTGAAAAATGAATTTCCGTAAAAACATAGATAAAATTACAAAAAGAATATTACTACTGAGAATTTAATATTAACTAGGTAAATTTATATGAAAGAAAACTATATAATATACAAAAACATACAAAGAAGGACAAAAAATTTTATAAAAATCAAAATTTATTTACACTAATACGTAAATATTTAATAAAAGATAAAACACACCTAAATTACTGAAGTTGTTAAAAAACGCAATAAAAAATAACTCTTACTAAATTAAGTAAATAATAAATGAAACTCAAAATGAAACCTTACAATATAAAATATTATAAAAATTATTACAAAATATTAAAAACAAATAAAAGCTGAATTTATGAAGACAAAACAAAATAATACAAGACTGGTTTCAATAAAACTGCGCAATTAAGAAACAAGTTCATATAAAAAATGGATAGGACACACAACTTAAAAACGCGCGGAAAAAAATAAAACAATAAAACAATACAAGACCTATTAAAACAAATATAACTCAGTGCTCTGAAGATTTTTATTTAAAGCAGGCTTATCCATCCCTATGTATACATATAGATTCTTTAATTTTTAAACAAAACTCATTAGACGCAGTGGCAATTACACAAAAGTCAGAAAAAGAAGGTAGATTAACAATTTTATCACAACTTAATAGTAATATATGATCATGGACCGCTGAAATTTTAGGTATGATAGGTTTATTAGTTTTAGATGAAATACCTAAGTGTTCTGATATTCTAATGCCAAGGTGGCGGGTAGTACACCCGCAATAAGTGGTTTTACAGCCACTACACAAAAATTTGTATACTAAATTAGAATTTAGATTGTTAGGGATTTTGTCCTTAAACATAAAACAATCACTTAAACGTTTACTAGACCTAAAAATCAATCTCAAACGAACCTGAGAAAAATGTCGATAAAACAGCTTACGTAACTTCGCATTTATATGTACAGAACCAAGCCCTAAATAAGGTAAAACAATAATAACAATTACAGCAATAATAACAATTATATAGTTTCCTTTCATATAAATTTACCTACTGTAGTTAATATTTAATTCTCAGTAGTAATATTCTTTTTGTAATTTTATCTATGTTTTTACGGAAATTCATTTTTTTATGTAATCTTACTCTATTTTATATTATACACATTTATTTAATTTATATGTATTTATTCCTATTTATTCATAGTACAACTAATCCACTGAAAAGCAGCATAATATGCAGGCCTGGACATCTCAAAACTTTTTCCTAATAGGGTAACTGACTTAATTTCGGCCACATCTTAATTTCGGCCACCAATTTAGGGTGTTAGAAAATTGGCTTATTTTTAAAACACAAAAGAACTAGCACAAAAGTAACTGGATTAATGTTGAATAAAGTGTTTTTGCAAAAGTTTTGTATTTTTGTTATTCTACATTATCAACATTTTTACACAAAAAGTGAATTTTTTGTGATTTTCCTAATTTTTTCTTTGTGTTTAAACTGCATCAAATTTAGAACGAAGCAATATATAACCTTAAAATATCTTCTATTTAAGGCTTAAAGTTGTTAATTTTCATGTTTTGATATTTTCTTCAAAATCATTTTGCAATGCGTTTAACTAACTGCGCATTTTAAGATTCCGTTAATTTCGGCCACCTTAAAATTTAGGTGAAAGAACCTGCCGTTTTTTGTTGTTTTTAACTATCATTGTACTACCGTATTTATAAAGAATTTTTTTGCTCGTTTGACTTTGTTTTGACGTTTTTTTAAGCCAAAAATAAAAATTGAACAAAAAATACAAATTATTAAAACTTGTTTTTTTAAGGTTTTGACATAATTAATTAAAGTCTTGCTAATAACTATTAAAGTTCGCAAACGGGAAAAATTAAGTTATATGTACCAAGAACAGTACCTAAGGGTAAATTTGCAACCTTTAGAAATTTTTATTGTTCGTTTTGGCAATAGTTATAGCAATTTTTTTTAGGTGGCCAAAGTTAATGGCTCGCGCTATAATTTTGGCCACTATAGGCACCTTGCACTGAAACTTAAAATAAACATGATTGATTTATCAGAAAAAAATTTTAAAAAATAGGAAAAAAATCATTGTTGTATATGGGTATAAATCATATAATACCTATTGAATTATTGTTTTTGTCATAATTGAGTGTATGTCAAACAAAATCATGTCTAAATAATGATTTTAGTTGGCATAAATTTTTTGTTCATTGTTAAAATATTACAATTTTTATCAAACAAGTGTTTTAATCGTAATTGTAAGAATGACCGTAGATGTCAGACGACAAGATGACCAGACCACTGGGACTTTTTGCGCACAACTCCATTGCGCACAACTACACATTTAAAAAAACAACAACAAAAAACACAAAAGACACTCTCTCTGCTCATTTGGTGATTTTTAACCAAATAACGAGTAAAAAACAACCCAATATTGTTATACCTCCGCATCAATTCAGGTTTCTGTACTTTTTTACCAACTATTTAGTATTTTTTTATTTAATTATTCTGTGTTTTTTAACTAAATATTTGGTTGATTTTTCCAAACTATTTAGTTGCACTGAATTAAGCATATAATTTTATGAAAATGCACCCAGGTTTTAAGTTGTCGTTAAAATATTAACGGTCTTTCAAATAAATTTTTTTAAATTTACAGAAACTTTTGAAATTCTTTCGAAGTCTAACGCAAACGTTATCACATACGAGACAATACATAGAAACGATCTTTAGCTACAAAAAACGTAAAACCACATTAAAAAATCTGGCTAAATTTGCTCCAGCCCACTAATAAAAGGATTGAAAACTGTAATTATTGGAATAAACATTTGTTTTCCCAAGAAAAAAATAGCAACTTTAAAAAAAGAATTTTTAGCTAAAAATCTTTAACATTAACTGTTCGTCGTTACTTTGACAAAGAAACACACTCAGTATAAAATCAACGTGACTCTGACTCATTTTGTTTGGATTATTTGTGTGTTAAAATTTAAAAAAGTCACAGTTACGAGTATTTTACGACGCTTTTGACTAATTGTGTTAGAGTAACGACTTGTTGAAATACGCCATAAGCTGGAAGACAGCTGAGGTGTTAACATTGTATGAGAGCTGTGAAAATTGATTTTATGCCAGGAATCTTTTGTGCCGACCTCAGTGCACGCAGCGCTTGGGTGCATGAACGCATTTTCTCCAGGACTCTTTTGTGCCGGGACTCTTTTGTGCCAGGACTCTTTTGTGCCAGCTGCGACTTTTTTCAGGACTCTTTTGTGCCGGGACTCTTTTGAAGGTGAGCCCGTTTAAGCAATAGTTATGGCCAGTTTTTTGTAGGTGGCCGAAATAAATGGCACGCGCCTTAACTTCGGCCACTTTAAAAAAAAAATTTAAACCTTCACTGATTTTTAAGTGTAACATAAAATAGTCAAATTTTGCACTGGAATAACAAATATAGCTATTGTTTGATTTTTAGGCCAAATTTTGGCTTGATTGAAAAATCCAGAAAAAACTTATTCAAAAAAATAAAAAAAGGTGGCCGAAATTAAGTCAGTTACCCTAAATCAAAAGTACATTTTCTGCTGAACTAAAAAACACCAACCCCTTTGCTTTCAGCTTTATGCTGATAAGTTTTAGTATAGAGATCCACCCATCGTAGTAACTCGTAATTTTGCTTAATTTGCTTTGAAAACATGTATCATAAATTTATTTTTATTTAAAAGATTACTAAATATGTTCTTAGAATATGCAATTATCATTTGTTTTAATTTTGATCAAGTCCACATCCATAACTAGAAAGTGTCTGCAGGATTTCTTTCTATTATTATACAAAATAGTGATTAAATTTGTGGTAAAAGTTTTTAGTGAAAAAATAAAAATTCTGAAAAATAGATATAAGAAAGAAAAACCGATATAGTACTAAAATGACAAAAAACATATCTGCAAAATCTAAGAACGGCAACGTAAAGAACAAAATATATGCTTAGAAAACATATTATGCTTAGAAAATAATAAAAAATTTAATAAAAAAAAAAATTTATCCCCAATAAAATTATTTACAAAAAAAAGAACAAATTTAATAAAAAAATAACTAATGTGTAGTGTAATGTGTTTTTAATATAATAAAAGTCATAAAATAAATAGTGAAAGTAGCTAAAAATGCTAAATAAAATTCTCGTATAAATTATGGGTTACACGGAAGTTGTTATTTAAAACTTAAATATTTACATTAATTTTAAAAATAGAGTAATTTTTAAAGTCTTATGAACAAAATTTGTGGTTGTGTAACTATTATACACACACGTGTAATGCCTTTATTTTTCTTTAAAAATGATTTTATATTTTTATAATTACCTAAAACGTTTGTATTTTTGGTTTAGGGTAGATGGAGCTGTGTAATCTTCAAGCCAAAAAAAAGAAACATTAAAACATAATCCTCAAAAATGGTACAAAACTTTTCAATGGCTCTAAGTTCCCTAAGTTATTTGCAGCTCTAATGAATGACCCCGTACCGTAATTTTACGGCACTTTTTTTTTTATTAAATTTGCTGATTTTATTGGTAATTTTATATAGAAATTGATTTTAGTCTTTAGTCTGCTAAATCCATATTTAAACTTGTAAAAAAATGCGGTTTTAATCTTAATTTTATATAAATTTTGAGGTGCCACAAGTTTTTTTTTTAAATTAAACATAAACGTGAATGCATATCATACTTTCCGGCGTTTTAGTATTGTTTGTTTCTAATTTTATATGATTTGAATATTTTGGCATTGCATTTAATATAGTTTTTTTGATTTTTACATAATTTTATATTTATGTGTGATGTTTTGTTTTTATTTTATTTTAATATAAAATTTTTATTTTTATATTTATATTTTTAAATCATTTTATATTATCTTTTCAAATTGATTGATCACAAAAATTCCGTTTTGTAATTTTTAGGATACTATAGACGAATAACTTTCGGTTTTTAACGACACTGAAAAAATATAATTACTACTTTTATCAGCAGAACAAATTACTTCTGGTTGATTGTGTAATATTTGTTTGGTTATGACATTTTTTAACGAAAATTAACAACAACACAATTTTTTTTAATTCCGTCCTTGTTTTTAAAAAAATGTACAAAATTAGCTAATTTGTATTTGAGTCATTAAAACTTGGCTTAAAAATGGGTATTCAGTTTTAAAATGATAAATTTAATAAAAAATTTTAAATAAAGTCTTTAATATTTAATGTTTTGAAATAATTTTAATTCAAATTTTTAAATAGTTTTGTTTTTAAATATTTAAATCAATATTGTAATTATTATTAATGTCAGCCAGGTTTAAAATGCTTCAAAGGTATTTTTAAATATTCTTTTAAGATTTTTAAATGTTAAACCAAAATTTAATATTTTGGGTCTTCAAATTTTAAAAACATGCTCAAACGTGAAAACAATTCGTTTATTTTTTTATTATTATTCAGTTTTTACTCATTGTCCGGCAAGGCGAACTTTATTACCAAACACAATGGGGCGTAAAATGAATGAAAAAAGTAGTGTAATGAGACTCTCCATCTAGAACCAGCGTAAAATTATCCGCGTTATGAATGGAGAATATCGCGGCGCCAAAAACAGATAATCGCGAAATGTTAGAACTCTTTCGGACTGAAAGAATGATGTTAATTGGATTTTATTGGGAACTTTTAAAAAGATTTCCTTCGGCGTTAATTATATCGGACAGTTCGGTTGTTATCAGCGCATTGCGATTACAGATTGCAGTTTTTCAAAATGTTAAAACGGATCAAGATCAAATTTTAATTTTTTTTAAACTGGGCCGATGTGAAATTCAATTATAATTTATGATTAAAAATTTTGTTTTTTACTCGATAACTGACTTTATTTATTTAATTAGGTTTGCATTGCAAAATATTTAACAATTGATCACCGATTAGTGTCTTTTTTCGACTTATATCGATTTTTTTATTATTGATAAAAAAATTTTTGCAATACGTAATCAAAAATATATAATACTATATATTATATTAAAGAAAAATATGTCACTCAGTCTCAGAAGCGAAACGACTTGGTGCTATTTTTTGAGCAGTGCCATTAATTGTTGTGCGCATAAAATGGCAAAACAACTGCTCTTATTGAGGCATGTGTCGTGTAAATGGGCACTGCTCCAAATGTAGCAGTGTTTTTGCGCATATCCTAGCATGCTAATTTAAACGCACTGCATTTTGAAGCACACTGCACTTTTTTAGCAATCTTATGCGCATATATGCGCATATACTGCACATAATATGGCACAACCGCGGGAAACAAAAAAATAATCCCACTTAAAAACCACTACTTAGTTTTTACACTATACACAATATACAAACTTTTAGTATAGACATACGAAAATAAAATACAATACAATACACAAAAAATCTATTTATGTATTGCATTGGATTTTATTTTTTGTATGTCTATACTAAAAGTTTGTATTTTGTGTACAGTGTGCAAACTAAATACTGGTTCTTTAGTGGGTTTATTTTTTTTTGTTTCCGGCGGTTGTGCCATATTATGTGCAGTATATGCGCATATATGCGCATAAGATTGCTAAAAAAGTGCAGTGTGCTTCAAAATGCAGTGCGTTTAAATTAGCATGCTAGGATATGCGCAAAAACACTGCTACATTTGGAGCAGTGCCCATTTACACGACACATGCCTCAATAAGAGCAGTTGTTTTGCCATTTTATGCGCACAACAATTAATGGCAGTGCTCAAAAAATGGCACCAAATCGTTTCGCTTCTGAGACTGAGTGACATATTTTTCCTTAATATATTATATAGTATTATATATTTTTGACGTAATGACCAAATATTATTTTGAAGTCTCCAATTTAAGAAAACTATTATGATTACAATACACAAAGTTGATAATTCACATAGTAAAATATTTACGTTTCGGGAGTATTTAAAAAACTTAATCAATATCCTCGTAAAGAAAGGCAGGTGACGAATTTAAGGCTTTAAACAAAAAAAAGAGTTCACGAATTTATTATTGAAAATTTCATAATAATACAAGTATTGATTATAATGTGTACTATTATATAACATAATTATTTGTAATTTAAAAAATTTGAAGTAAATATCTCGTTAATACAAGGATAAATTTATACGATAATTCAATGTGTAAGATAA
This sequence comes from Microlaimidae sp. YZB2_3, assembly GCA_030248175.1. Classification (NCBI taxonomy): domain Eukaryota; kingdom Metazoa; phylum Nematoda; class Chromadorea; order Desmodorida; family Microlaimidae; species Microlaimidae sp. YZB2_3. The sequence goes on along the minus strand of JASAMX010010618.1, from coordinate 8,639 downwards.
AATATGAACTAAACGCTAGGTTTGATTTCAGTTTTTGACATAGCCACTTAAAACATTTTTTCAATCCTGAATTCGTTTCTACACTAAATTGTTGCACAGACTATTTTTTGTGCAAATCTTTTATTTTGTTCTATTTATTCAAAATCTAAATTCTAAAATCGACTTTAGCAGCTCTATGTTTAAGCTTTGTAATATAAATGTTTATGCGAAATCCTTAGTTCGAATTTCTTGCGCAACTTTTAACGATTAAAACAGGAAAAAAGTTATAAATGTTCTACGTTTTTCTACTAACGTTGAAAACAATCTATATTCACGGCGAATCAAATCCGCCTATAGTGTGTATTGTTTGGAGTTGAAAGCTTATTTGGCAGGCTGGACCAGAACGAAATTTATAATACACGCGGGGTTGCAACTGGATTTTTTAGATTAAAAAACTATCAAGAAATGAAAATTGCTGGCCAGGGACCGGGCAAGGTCAAACTTTAGAAATTGCTGAGAGTGCCGGATAAACTAAAATCGTCGCAGAGCCCGATTTGGCTATTCAAAATCTCAGCGGGTTTAACAACTCTCGTAGAGTTAATACATTGGTTTTTTCAGATTAAGGGAAACCTGTGTAAAATAATTTTAAACCCGTAAAAATGGTAACTGGGAGCCGTAGGCGAAATATGGCTCTAGGTATAGTTTAGGTAAGGCTTGAGCTAGGCTTAGGTTAGGGTTGGATAAGTAAAGCTTAGGCTAGGCTTAGATTAGGGTTGGATTAGGCTTAGATTTATGCATAAGCAATGATGGCCAGCATATATGGCGTCAATCTTGCATTTTTCAACTCTACATTCTGTTCTCACCTATAGAATTTCCTATATTTTTGGCTTCAAAGTCCCGTGAATGTGAAATTTTCCCAAATAAAATAACCGCGCAATAACACATTTAATTTTAAATCTATTAAAAGAAATTTAATGAAAGTACGAGGTTCGTGTAAAAGAATAAAGTTTTTTTTAAGAAAAGACATAAATTTATAAATCTTTCATTTACGTTTTTTACATAAAACTTGAAGGTATCTTGGATATAGATATTGTTCCAGCCAAAAACATATTGGGCTGGAACTTAAGAGCTCTGAAGCGGGGACTTGAAGCTGATAGTTTAATTTTCAAACCTAGTTCTAAGTTAAAGCCTAAGCCTAATCTTAAACCTAACAGAAAACAGTTTTTTTACCTTGGTCTCAAAGTGTCCAATTGAGTGGTTCCAAGTTCTTTAAATTTCTACCTCGCTTCAAGTTGCTCGCTGACATCTCAAAATCTTTTACATTGAAACTTTATAGTTAAACTGCATTGGAACTGTGTTTTGCACTGTAAATGTATAGTTAAACACACAATAAAGCTCATTCTAAATGATTTCCTCCACAAAAACTGCAACTGTAATTTAAGCACATCATTATTGTGCAAACTATTTGGTGGATTTAATAAAGCAAATTTCCCACCTAATTTGTTTATAAAGATGAACAGGCATTTTTAGTAAACAAAAAAATATGGTGGTAGCTTCGATAGTGGCTCGCAATGGACCGCTAGTTGAATACCATACTTTATATTTACTTATAAGTTGACCAAAGAACCATGCACTTAATATAATTAGTGCAAAGTGGTTTAAACGTGCTTATAAAAATACCAAAATTATTCTCTTATAGAATAATTTTTAACCAATTCAGCTTCGGGAAAAATGAATTTTTTATTTCTTAGAGATTTAAATTTTGCCAACGCTAATTGGCTGAAGTGATTCTACAGCTTGTACCACAACCGTCCCGACAAAAGTGTATGACATTGACCACGAATACTATATAACATTTGAAGGCCTTATAATCCTGACGTGGAATTCCTTATTTTACTCGATTTATATCTTTACTATTTGTCGTTACTACAGCAGAATGAATACGCAATGCTTGAAAAATATCGGCGACTGTGACTTTTTCTTAAAGCAAGTTGTTAAGTTTATTTTTATTTTCGCTAAAAGCAGGAACAATACGCGAGGCCGATCCTACTCCGCAACCCAATAATACCTATAATAATATTATTAAATATTAGCATTATCACAATGTAGCATGTCTTGGTCGGGACTTAATACAGGGAACTTCAGTAAGACGTGCGTTCTGCAGCCACCAATCATACAATAATTTACCAGTCACACGTATTCTCGTTAACGACTCATTTTGCTTTGGTGACGACAATTTATTGTTCTGCCGACCGTACAATAAATACATTATGAAAACGTTTCTATAACAAAATAATTAATTTTACAAATTACGCTTAAATTTGAAATCGTATAAAAATCTATGTAAAATAACATGCGAAATATTATTTTGTGAAATAAATGATGTACAAGAGAAGTTATTTTCTAAAATCTTTCGTGATCGCCCTTTTCCTACGTTATCACATTGAAACTATTAATCCATACGAAGGTCAGGCCCGAACTGGGGACTATTTTTCCCACGCAACCCAAAGAGCGCATGTGTTTTTTTTCTTGGCGCCATGCTCAGTGAGTAAACGGTAAAGTGAGCGAGCAAATCAAAATTGATGAATCTCGTAGCCATTCAAATGTTGAGTAGCAACCTGAAAAACCTACGCCACTTGACGGTCTATGCACCACCTAGGTATAATCTAGAAGTTCAGGAAGAATAAACTGCGATGAAGTATGCAACCAACAAATGATTAAGAAAGATACTATTATTGTGGGACCAAAGTTTCACATACAGAAGAGGTTTAGCCCGTGGTAACCGGGGAAAAGGGAATACAGCAACGGGTTAGCTATAAGTAGGTTTTTATTAAAGGAGAACTTTAATAAGATTCTTTTCAGAAAATCACCCCTATAACGTCCAGTTACTTTAGCACAAAACCTATCTGCTTAGAATATGATATTTGACTTCTTTGCACGAAATCATACTTTTTATTTCTAATATTTTACTCAATTCTGATCCATATTAAATAGTTGTTTTGCCCGATCGGAGGGATTAATTTTGGTACAAGCGATAAATTTTTAATAAAATCAAAATTAGTTTTATACTTTGACAATTAAAGTATATCGTCGTTACTACTGCAAAATGAGCCACAGTTCGTATAAATATATGTGACTTTGAGTGATTTTAAATTTGAACCAAACCTATTAACTACAGAATGAGTCACAGTCACGTGTATTTACAATAAAAGTGGCTCGGTTCATAGTAACGACGGTATATATCACACCCTTCATCAAGTTTAAACTACAAAAGTTAAAATTCATAACATGTGTTCATATTCAAATTTTGACACGAGTTGGTAGGATTTGATTAGACTAAAATTAAAATTAAAATTTTTGATTTTGAAAAAATAAATTTATTGGGAAATTATTTTAGTAATTTTACCATTAGCCAAAAATTTACATCAATAATGAAATAAACGTTTGACAGCTTAGCTAAATATAAAATGCACAAAATTATGTCAAAATGTCAAAAATGCCCAATTGGGAAAAGTGCCGAAAATAAATGCACTACCCTACGTGTTTTGGGTGGTTTTGAGGTAAAACCGGTATATAGTCAGAATGCCCCGAAGGAGGGTTCGCAACCCCCCTGGCGCCCCCTCCCCGGGTGGTCAAATCGAAAAAGGAAGGTGGGAATCAGTCTCGGACCCCCCGGAAACACCTCCGAGTACGTGGGAAAAAAATCGGCGAAATTTTCCCCAACTCGTATCGTTCAACCTCATTCCAACAAATAAGTAGGAATTACAGCTGCAAATATATTTTCTAAGTCCTAAGATTGCTGGTTTGTCAAATGACAAAACCGGAAAACAGTTCATAAATTCTAGTGATTGGCAGTTCCGGTTCCCGGTTTCGAATGTTCCGGGCAAAATTTGGAATTCCGGATTCCGGTTCCTGATCCGGATTTTTGGAAAATCTAAATTGCGGTTTTCGTTGTGCTCCATGGGGTTCCCCAGTTCCTTCCATCACTAATAGATTTCTCGGCGGAAAATCAATAATGAAATATTGACATGTTTCTAAGAAATTAAATTCTTTTTTACATCGCGTCAAAAAAGCTGCTGAAAAAAAGATGGCAAAGGACAAAATAGTCGCAAAATCTCAAAATTTATTTCTTACGATTATGGACGGGGTTTTTTTCGCAATGAAAAGTAAACAGCCTAATTTTTTTCAGATCTATTGTGTGAGAAGACTGCAACTGGCAAAACGCTTTCACTTACCGAGTTTTTTGCGAATTCCTTTTTGCATATCACGTTTGTTTATTTCAAATTTCTGTTTTATTAAGCGATACGATTATAAGTAAGAAGGTATTGTTTAAAATTTCTTTTTGATATTGCTATTTTAACATTTGTTATAAAACTAACCTTTCCGTACCAAACGACTTTTGGCTTTTTGTGATTTTTTTGACATTTTGACAAAATTTTGTGCATTTTATCTAGCTAAGCTGTCAAACGTTTATTTCATTATTGATGTAAATTTTTGGAGAATGGTAAAATTCTAAAATAATTTCCCGCAATAAATTTATTTTTTTCAACAACAAAAGTTTTAATTTTAATTTTTAGTTTTAATCAAAACCTACCACTGTGTCAAAATTTGAATATGAACACATGTTATGAATTTTAACTTTTGTAGTTTAAACTTGATGAAGGGTGTGATGTAATACCGTCGTTACTACGGCAAAATGTGACCCTTTTATTATAAAATACACATGACTGTGACTGATTCTGTAGTTAATGAGGTTCGGTTTCAAATTTAAAATGAGTCAAAATCACATATATTTAATACGAAGTGTGGCTCATTTTGCTGTAGTAATGACGATATATTTTAATCGTCAGATAAAATTAATTTTAATTTTATTAAGATTTTATCGCTTGTACCAAATTAATCCCTTCTATCGGGCAAAACAACTATTTCTCTAATACTGGATCAATCGAGTAAAATATTAGAAATAATAAGTATGATTTCGGTGCAAAGAAGTTAAATATTATATTTGAAGCAGATAGGTTTTGTGCTAAAGTAGTGGTACGTTATAGGTGATTTCGAAAAGATTGTGTGAAAGTTCTCCTTTAATAAAAACCTACTATAGTTAACCCGTTGCTGTAATCCCTATTCCCCGGTTACCACGGTAAACCTCTTCTATATGTAAAACTTTTTGGTCGCCACAATAATAGTATCTTTCTTGAATCATTTTGTTTGTTTTGTCAAACTCCATCGCAGTTAATTCTTCCTAACTTCTAGTTATACCTAAGTGGTACGTATATACTGTTTACATGGCTAGAATTTTCATAATTGCTACCAAACATTGAATGTGCACCAGCTTTATCAATTTTGATTTGCTCGCTCACTTTACCGTTTACTCACTGAGCATGGCGCCAAGAAAAACACATGCGCTTTTTGGTTTACGTGGGAAAAAATAGCTCCTCGTTCGGGCCTTACCTTCGTATGATCTACAGTTTCAATGTGATAACGTAGGAAAAGGGCAATCACGAAAGATTTTAAAATAACTTCTCTTGTACATCATTTATTTCACAAAATAATATTTCGCATGTTCTTGCATGATTTTTATACATTTTCAAATTTCACAACGTTAATTTGTCAACTTTCAACTTATATTTTCTTCAAAACGTTTCATCATGTATTTATTGTACGGCTGGGCAAATAACAAATACTCGTCACCAAAGCAAAATGAATCATTATGATAGAATACGCATAACTATAATAATTGTATAGTTTATTCATCAAAAACCCCGTTCGTCTTGTTTCTATCAAAATTCCCAATATGGAGTCCCAACAATCTACAGTATAATAATTTACTCATAATTTAATAATAATTTATTTATAGCTAATTATTTGGTTAGCATCACCCAATATACTTAGCAAAATAGAATAAACTAACAACTATATTTTAAATTCACAGTATATTTTTTGAGCATATAGAATAATTATCTATCACCAACAAATAGCTAATAATTTAATAAAATTCACATTCACCTATCACCTAGAATAATTTATAATTATATATTTATATATTTACTCTGTCAAAATGGTTAGACTATAGTCTAGCCCAATTATTTTTTGAAAAATTCAATCTCCTAATAAATATATTTTTTCCCAAGCCTAAATTCATAATTTATTCTATCAGAATAATTTATTTTATATTTTTGATATTTTTTGCACTAATTATATTTGGGTACTTTGGGTACAGTATAATAAAGTATATTTAATCTAGCATCCATCGACTCGTGTAACAATCTATTTTTTGTTCTGCTAAAATTGTTGCCCAATATTTTTTATAAACAAATTCATAATTTATATTTACTAAATTCCCACCAATAGTTACAGATTCACCTAAAATTCTAATTTATATTTTATAATTTATAAAATTCATTTAATAGACTTTATATATTTATATTTAAATTTACACTAAATTCCCACTATATTTATATTTTTTACTCTCACTAAGTGTCACCAAGCAACTAAACAAAGAATTTAAAGAACTTCAACCATGGACACTGACGAAAGTAAACTGGTTAGGTTTAAGATTAGGTTTAGGCTTTAACTTGAATTAGGTTTTAAAAATTTAAAACTATCAGCTTCAAGTCACTTAGGCTCAGCCCAATATGTTTTTGGCTGGAACAATCTCATATCCAAATTGCTCAAGTTTATCTAAACATAAATGCAAGATTTATAAATTTACATTGCTTTTCTAAACTTTATTCTTTTTACACGAAGTTCTAGTACTTTTGGTAAATTTTTTTAGATTTTATTTAAATTTAAATTGGTTTTTGCGCGGTTATTATTATTTGGGAAAATTTCACATTCACAGAAACTAAAGCCAAAAATATCAGAATTATAGTGAGACAGAATGTAACTAAAAATAGAGACGCTCCATCTAGTGTCGCCCATCATGCGTAAATCTAACCTAATAAACCCCTAATGTAACAATCTAATGTACTTATAAAGCCCTAAGCCTAAGCCTAGCTAATGTACCTAAACTATACCTAGACAAATATTTACACTACACTATAGTTTCATATTTACACAGATTTATAATTTATTTACACAGTTTCTTAATACTAAAAAACCCAATATATTTACTCAATCTAATTTCCTAACTAAATAGCTAATGTTCAACAATTTAATTTACTCTGTCACCATTCTAAATTCATTCACTATATTTACAATTTCATTTATTTGATATTTAATCTAATAAAATCCATCCAACCCCGTGTAATTTACTCTCTGTCACCTAGAATAAGCTAGACTACCTAATACACTATAGTTTTTTTTTTCGCACATAATCTAATTATTTAATAATTTAATAAACGTCAATCTATTTTTCGTTTATATTTAATAAATATATTTTCGCATTAGACTGGTTAGTAAATTCTAACTTCTGCCAAAACTAAATATAGACTACTAAATTCAATTTTAGAATTTAGATTTTGATAAATAAACAAATAAAAGATTCACAATCATCTATCTATTTGCATGTAAACAGAAATTTGGGTTGAAAAATAGTATATTGCAAAAACTGAAATCAAACCTAAGCATTTGTAGGTCATATTCTTACACATTGATTATATCGTATCGATTTTTATCCTTGTATTAACGATATTTACTTCAAACTTTTCAATTGCAAAATAATTATATATAATAGTACACATTATAATCAATCTTGTATTATTATGAAATTTTCAATAAATTGGTGAACTTTTTGTAGTTTAAAGCCTAACAATTAGCCTGTTCTTTTACGAGGAATTATAAATTAAGTTTTTTAATACTACAAAACGTAAATATTTTTTTACTATGTGAATTATCAACTTTGTGTATTGTAATAATCATAATAGTTTTCTTAATTAAAACTCAAAATAATATTTAGTTCATTACATTAAAAATTGTATTGATCTATACTATGAGATATATTTGGGAAAAATATGTGTCACTCGTCTTAAGAAGCGAAACGATTTGGTGCCATTTTTTGAGCACTGCCATTAATTATTGTGCACATAAATGGCAAAACAATTGCTCTTATTGAGGCATATGCTCGTGTAAATGGGCACTGCTTCCAATGTAGCAGTGTTTTTGCGCATATCCTAGCATGCTAATTTAAACACACTGCATTTTGAAGCACACTAGCTTTTAGATTATTTATGCGCATATATGCGCATATACTGCACATAATATGGCACAACACAAAAACAAAAAAAAATAAACCCACTAAAGAAACCAGTATTTTAGTTTCACACTGTACACAAAGAATACAAACTTTTTTACGTATACAACATTACAAAAAATAAAATCCAATGCAATACATAAATAGATTTTTTGTGTATTGTATTGTATTTTATTTTCGTATACTTATACTAAAGCTTTGTATATTGTGTATAATATCGATAAGTAGTGGTTTTTAATGAATTATTTTGTTTTGCGCGGTTGTGCCATATTATGTAGTATATGCATATATGCACATAGGTAAAATATGCTCAAAATGCAGTGCGTTTAACGGGTGTGCGCAACAGCTCCTACATTTGGAGCAGGTGCCTTGCGCCGACATGAGCAGTTGTTTCGTTATGCGCGCACACTGGCAGCTCTCGTCGGCGCCCAGTCGTTTTTGCTCAAGCCTAAAGTAACCGTATTTTTCT
>JASAMX010010615.1:0-42695 GCA_030248175.1 Microlaimidae sp. YZB2_3 | reverse complement strand
TCAGTGTTAAATAAAAGATAGCACCATTCTGCCAACACCATTTCCTTCAACTTTACCATTAGTGTCAGTGTTAAAATTAAAAGTGGGGTTTCAAACCGAAAAGCTAAAAACATTTATATTTTAAATTTAATTAAATAAGAATTGTTTATCAATATAAGAATTTTAAGTGTACCTTTTCGCATTTTTTAAAAGAATTCAAGAGAATAATAAAACTTTAGGCATGCTTGATTTAAAAATGTAAACAAAAAAAAAAAAAAAAAAACTGAATTTTATTGAAATAAATCTACTATTTTGTGACCTTTAATTTGGTTTTAAAACTACTGTCTATTTTTAGTATTAAAAATAATTGAAATATAAAATAATTTTATGAACCAAAAAAAGATCATTACAAGAATTTTTAAATTTGTACTAAAACTATAGTCATTAGAAAATTTTTGCATTGGTTTCACCAGAAAAAGTTTAATTTTCCTGAGACTTCTAAGTTATTCTATGAATAATTAAAGTGTAATGACACTTCAACATTTTTTTGTAAATTAATATAGTTTTAACAAAACAAACCTTAATAGTACTTATGAAAATCTGGTTAGAATATGGTAAAATTATATTACTTATTAAAAATACGAATTTTATGACCTTAAATTTCTTTAAATATCAGCTGCGTGGAGCATATTTTATAGGCTCGAAAAAGCAATAAGAGCTACTCATTTTTTGTTATTTTTTTTTGCGTGTAAATCGAACCGTTCTTTAAAACTAATAATTTTAATTAAGAAATAATTAATGAAATTTTTGTCATCGTTCACGCGACGTTCCGTTTACTGTGTAAAAAGTTTTTGAAACAAAAGATGTAAAAAAATTTAATATTTTCAGTTTTTTGATGGTAAAATGGGCCATACAAGATTTAAACTTGTAATTTCTAGCCTCTCTAGCACATCGACTGACGCGCAAGATTTGTCGCACAATCACCCGTTGACTTTACTATTATCACTTGTATGTACCTATTGAGTGTCACATTTCTGAAACATTACCTTCGCGTGAGTTATCTCATACTCATTATTCTTCCATAGAACATAATTCGCAAAAAACTTTGTCCTATGCTGGGTTTTTTTAAACTAGAACCCGTACGAAGGATTCAAGAGAATAATTGTTCTTTTTAAGCGCGGTTTTATGTTTAGTGATGTTCTCCAAAGCTCTGAGATTCGAAGACTTTTGGAGCTCCGCCTTTTTTGTAATATTATCTTGAATAATTAAAGAGTATTTTTTTATTATTTTTAACTTAGAAAAATAGTTTGAAAAATGCGGATATAATAATTGACCAAAGACACGTAAGAAAAAATTTGCATAAGCATCGTTTGCAGGCAGCTGATTGGTCGTTCAGTATGACGTTTATTTCAGTAATCGTACGTTCAGTAGTTTTTGCGCGGTTTTCCAACAAAAAAAAATTAAGGTGCTTCGACAGTGGCGAAGCAAACCAAACCGAGCCAAACCGTATGCAAATTATTCCTTATGTGATTTGATCAATTGAGAACATGTCTCAAAAATAAATTAGCTTTAAATAACTACATGTAAAGGTCGGAGCTCTGGAGCTTTGGAAAACATGTTTCAAGTTTAAATTTACTGAGATTTAAGGAACGGAACTCCGGGGTGCCCTCTGATTTAATTTCCCGGGGCTCCGGAGCATAATATTGTAGGGTGGGAATATCGCTAGTAATTTTATTTCGATTTTTTTTTCCAAAATTCCAGCTCTTCCCATAACACTGAAATCGCCGGGTGGAATTAGGCAGGGAGCGCCATCGCCGCCCAAGACTCGCTTTTTAAATAGAAGAAGAAGGTGAATTTCGGACGAGGAGAAAGTGTATAGGAAAAGACGCGTCGGGAAAACGAGAGGGAGGGGCTCGGTTTAATGGAAGCTGAAGCGTCACCCGCGTCCACAAGCAGCTTATCGTTGTATCTGATGTCTAATAGATTTCCGCAAGCGTCCCGGACGGGGAAAGGTCCCGCTTAATGTTTCAACCGGGACAACTTAAGACTCTATTCCCGCGTGTGTGCCGCTCCTGATTTATTAGGTTTCACCCAGCCCGTGTGCGGGCGCGTGTGTGTGTGTCCCCCAGCAGTTACACCAAGGCAATCCTTTTTTTTGGCCGACCCGCGCTGGGCTTCCTATTTGTAAAGTTTACTGTTGCAGTCTTACTCAACAGCAATCCCCTGAAATGGAAACAGGTATAGTTGTTGTGTGTTTTTTTTTATTATCATTCTTTATTTTTTTCTTTTTTTGAAGTATGCATATTTTTTTAAGTTTCAGAGTATATCGACGATTAATCCATTTTTCTTTCGCTTAAACTTGTATTTTTTTTGAAATATATTTTTTTAAAAATCAAACGTACAGTGTAGGTTGGACTTGTCAGTTGCGCATTTCGCCTGGAAATACAGCTTGAAATGTATTCATACGACCACTTCAGTTTTGAAACGCATTTTGAAGATTCGGTTTAAAGAAACGGCCCCTTAAATAAAAAACAACTGTTGACTTTGACGTGCTTTATGCCGCTTCATCGGCTTTGCAAAAGGCTTAGTTTTTATTATGTTTACGATGCTAAATAAGCGTAGCCTTTGGAGCCACTCATTACGCTCTTCTTGCATTGGATACGCATAACGCCCAAAGTCGGATATTCCAAGTTAACTTAATTGTAAAACATAACCGCACATAACCGCAGTAGAAGATAAAACATAATGCACTGCAATGTCGCACAGTTTTCATCTTACCGCTTATTAATGAGAATTTAATTTAAATTAAAAGTTGAAAAACGTATATGCTTTAATTATCCAATATCATGAAACTGATACAACAATAACTTTATAGTATTTTTACCTTTATAATAGTATATTACTGCAATATATTTCAGTATACGTAGTATATTTCAGCAAATTTCAGAATCGTATGCAATGAAAAAAAGCGGTGTGCAATAGATCTGAGTAAAATTAAGATTTTTAAAACTTATTTTGATGACTCAACATTTTTAAAAAGAAATCGTTTGTGGTAATCTTTTCTAATCAATTTATATTTTATTAAATTGTTTATTCTTATACTAACCATGTTTAAAGCTATTTAATTATTTTAGATTATTTTAAAACTCACATTAAAACTTAAAATTTAGATGGTACCTTCTTATCTTATTTATTTTTTTAATTTTTATATACTGTTTAATGATAAAAAACTTTAAAAAAACCGTTTTTAAAACGAATCGTTTCTTTGATTTTAATTTTTGAACATAATATTTGATATATGCATTTTTTTAATTTTGTTTCTAAAAGCTATAAAAGCTTTAAAAATATGAAACGTTGAGAATAAAAGATGAGAACAAATAATGTAGTAGAAATAATTTACTGAATTTAAACGTACAGATGATACAAACCGTTAATAATATTTTATGCACTTTTAGAACAGAGACTTTTTTGGAATTTCGAAATTTCATTTCTAATAATTAGCATTATAAGCGTAAATATTTTATCGAAACAAACTTTGGTTTCGTTTATTATTTTTATAATTGATAAATTTCAGTTTTACATCTGTAATGATTCGGGAGTTTTTTATTTGTGCCAAAAGGCATGCAGCTCAGTTTTTTTATTTTTGGACTACTGAAGAAACGTTATCTATGTACTAGTAAAAACCAAAAACCCAATTAAGATTTTTGTCAACGAAAAAAAGGGAACAACCGCCGACAAAACACCCTTGGGAGCCTACAGCCGATGCTGGGCCCTTTTTTGACTTTTACACCTAAGGTTTGTTTGTTTGCCGATGATGTGGACGTTAAAAAAAATTTTAAGATGAGCATATTCCGCTAACAATACGGTCAATTTAGACAAAAGTTTTATAAATGTATAGCGTTTAATATTTGCTATACATTCATATAATGATCGTCTAAATCAACCTTTTTGTGAATGAAATATGCTTGCTTAGAAAAAAACCACAGAATTTTTGTCAGGTTGCCTAAAATACGTCGTTACTAGGGTAGGTAGAAAGAGCCACAATGCGTATAAAATATGCGTCTGTGACTCCTTTTGGATTTCGGACAGCAGCTTATAAACTATTCAATAAGTTATAGCCACGCTTATTTTATAATGACTGTGACTCATTTGAATGTACTGACGACAATAAACGGCGCACTACGCGAAAACTAAAGTAATGCCTGCACATTTTTTTAGTAACCAAATTTTGCGTTTAATTTGATAATGCAAACCGAATTTGATTTGCACGATTAAAAAAGATATTTAGGCTTTTATTGTTATTTCCGCACAGATGAATATTTGCATAATATTATGGTTGCAATGCAACTATGGCCTCTCAAACCAACATTTTTAGCTGAGCTGCTAGCCACAAAATTCAAACCCAAAGTTTTACCGAGTTAAAGAACGGGTCCTAGCTAATTTAGACGCACCAAATTAAATTTATTTATAATAAAAACATCAGATTTAATATTTTGCAGAAAGTAAGCTTAGGTAGCCAAAAGTTAATTTTTTTTATTTGGTTCGATTTTCACCAGTAATAAATGAATAACACCTGTACTTTCCAAACAAAAAGTTGGCACTGTGAATGGTCTTCTTATGCGCTAGTTTTTTTTAAATGCACTATTCCTTGTTTCTCCCGTTTAAAACTAAAGCAAAATACAAAATTTTGTTTAAAAAAGTTTACAAGGTCTAAAATATAGTTATATGATTTGTTTTAAATATAAATTATTGATTTACAGTTTTAAATTAACCGCTGATTATAAAATACCATACAGAGGAAATATAAAACAACAAACACTATATCCGATTTTTTTTTGAAAAAAAAAAACATATTCATTTATTAAAAGGTCTGAATCAAGTAAGGTTTTTTGGTGACCTAACCTTCCGCTAAATTTCATCAAAATCAGACCACTATTAGAAAATTTAATTTATTTGGAATAGCCGTTTTTTAAAAATTGGTTCCATCTAAATCTTGTGCTTTATTTTATGGTTAGAAGGTTTGAGATAAGTTTAACCTTGTCTGATTTTTATGGCGCCTTAGACATAGATGTTTTATTGTGTATAAAGGCTGACAAAAAAATGAAAAGCAGCCGTGAAGACTCCAATTTTAGTAATAAGCGGGGGGGGGGGCTAATTTTGTCTATTTTAAAATTCGATTTTTTTGCCCAACAAATAAAAAAGCGTTAACATTATGAAAATAGAAGAAAAAGATTACTTTTGAATAAAGTTTTATTTTTAGTGTTTCTACCGAGATTAATTTTAATGATTTTTTAATTATATTGTTTCATTTTCACAGGTAATTTTCATGCTGAAAAATATAATGATGCAAATAAAATAGCAGGACAAATATAGCCACCTAAATTAATTGTCTTTTTATTGGAAATAGTAAATCCTTAAGAGCGACGTACAATTGTATTATCGTATTGGTTTTTTTTAATGTGAAATATTAAATGTTTAACAGCAACGCGCTTTTTTCTTGAAATTTTGCCATAAAGAAAACAGTATGTTACTTTATGTTCTGAGTATTAATTTTCTGAGAATTTTCTAAGAGCATTTTATATTCGTTCATATGTTAAACTTGTATAATATCGTTAGCTGTGGCCGGAAAGCGTATGTACACGCTGACGGAGAGATTTATCGATTCTGATACGTTAAAAAATCTTTGCGGGAAAGCAATCTGTGCGCACTGATAGCTCTAATTTGAATGACGAATATTATTGAAAAATGTAAATACTCGAACAAAAGGAGAGCAAAAACGCAGAAACAACTTCATACACGGCATTATTAGGCGGAAAAGTCGTTTCGCTATATAAAGCCAGGAGACTTTTATATAAAATATCTGAAAAATATGTAATTAGTAGTGTTTTAGGGACTTTTCTTAATTTTATTAATCTGCAACTTATTACTTCTTGTTAAAATAGTACCAAAACACTAGGAAATCAACAAAAAACTAACAACTGTTATTAAAGGAAAAAAAAAACTGTAAGCAATTTAGTGGGCTTAACATGTAATCAGATTTTATAGGTTTTGTTATTATTTGTAAAACATTTGCCCCTACATGCAGGGCATAGCGAAATCACACATTCAAATAAAAACCGTGCATTTCCATGTGATCAGAACTTTTAAGAAGTTTTTTTTCCTGTTAAAAACTTTGAAAATATCTAAATTGATTTTTCAACATACGATTTGGCAAACCTATTTAGTATATCGTTTTTACAGCGAAAAGTGTCACAAATTGTAAAAAAAAACACAAGTGTGGCTGTGACTTTTAGAAAAAAATTTTAAAAAAATTGTTTTTTTATTAATTTAACTTGTTTTACTTGATTGTAATATTTTAACAATTATTATGATACGACTGTGGCTTATTATACCGTTATGCGGACGATATTATAACTATTTCTAAGAGCTAGTTCGCACCGAAGTGACAAATGACAACGCGTTCCGTGCGTTTACAGCGTTGTATAGGCACCTTGCACTGGAACTCGGTTTATACATGAATTATGCAATATACATAAGTGTCACCATAATGGATAATTACCGTATCTCCTACTTATCTTTCGTAGTGTGCAGATTAACCGATCGAAATTTCGCGCGCTTTCGATCGGTTGATCTGCACACTACGAAAGATAAGGAGGAGGGACTGTAATTATCCATAATGGTGACGCTTATGTATATTGCATACTTCATGTATAAACCGAGTTAGAGTGCAAGGTGCCTATATTCACTTGTCGCTGCGGTGTAAATTCGTTGTCACTTGTCGTTTCGGTGTAAAATAGGCCTAATCCCAACTATTTTTGGGCTGGGGATTTAAAAAAAAGTACATAGAAATATCGAGGAATTAGGATCGATAAAGCCGAGGGAACTTGGAGCCGTAAGTTGGGAACTTGGAACTGAAAGTAAAAATCGCTAAAACGTTTATACCTAAGACTAAGCAAAGCCGGAATGTAAGCCCAAACCAGTTTTTTCTTAAAGGCTCCAAGTTACCATTGCTCGTCGTACCTCCAAGTTCCCTTCTTGTGGCCTTAAAGACCCCATACCATATTAAGTGACTAACATAAATCGAAACAAATTTTAATTTCATGTTTAGGTGCTTATACGGTTTACTTTAGGAGTTGAGAAGTTTTTTCTAAAATTGAGTTGATTATTTGTACTTTCTTCAATTAAATACAAAAATGTTCATTTTGGAGAACTATTTTAAAATTTATGCTGGTTGACTGGCTGGTTTTATCTTACCAGGAGAAAAGTCGATTTGTAAGAAATTTGAATATAAAATTAAACTTTTTGCCTTTTTGAATTGAATCCGAAGAATAAAACGACAAAATGTGGTTTATCTCTTTGACAATAAAGCTAGCTCTCAATAAACATTCTCAATGTTTTAAAAAAGACCATCCAAATCACAAACAAACAATCAAAAATTAATAATTTTCTTTTGCTTTTTTCTTCTTCTCTACACAATAATCTTTTTTTTTTCAATATTAAAAGGGTAATAAAGAAAAAAAACAAAGTTCGAGGATTGTTTCAAATCAAATAATATTTAATTAAGTTAAAATAGGTTTAAATTTTAAGTTTATACTCCAAAATTTTGACATTTTTCTTTCCGTCTTTTAAATTATATTTTTTAACAAACAAAGATGTTAATTATTTACACTAAGTAAACACATGAACTTACTTTTTTAGCCTAATTAGAAAAATACGAAAGCTATGTTTATTTACACCGTCTCATAATTTTATCAATTTATTTTATATAAACACGTATTATACAAAAGTTTTACTTCTTTGTAAAAATAAATAAATATTGGACCAATACGTGTTGTAAAAAAATAGTGATTGCTGAAGTTAATTTGTTAATTGTTGTCTGGAAACAAAGCATATATTTTCCCAAATTTACTGTTAGGAATTAGACAAAGCACATTTTAAAATGTTTAAGCAGTTAAAAAAATTCTGTTCGCTAATTACAAAACAAAATGCATTGCAAATTACGAAATGTACAGGGGGTACATGATTACATCGTATGTAAATTTTAAATAAGACAATATTTTGTGTGTAAAAATATTTGCTCATAGAACTATCCAAAAATGAAAATTATTATGAATTAATCAACAGTCATTTATATAGTGTAATCAAGCAATCAATCAAAGTTAATCTTTATTTAAACTGGCATATTGTAGTGCATCTTGAAAAAAATTTTTGATGGTTTATCAGTGTTACAATAATATACAAGGTTTAGACAAAATACAAAAATTTTCAGGAGTAATAACAATATGCAGTATGTATGGCTGCTGAAGTGAAACTTTTAAAACGTTTATTAAAACGCTGACGTTTTGACACCAATAAAACACAGGTGTTCGACAGGAAAACTAAAACAAAAACAATAAAAAGTAAAACAAACAAATTTGATAATCGCATAAATTTTATCAATGGATTGTTTTTGTTTTAGTTTCTCTGGCGAGGACCTATATTTTATCAGTGTCGAAACGTTGACATTTTTTAATAAACGTTTTAAAAGTTTCATTTCAAGAAAAATGCATTTTTTTGGATAATAAAAAAATAGTCTCCGCTTTCAACTCGAACTTTCAAGCTTTTTCAGTAGGCGAGACGCGCGTTTTGTCACTGCGCCACTGACGGATCCTGCCTAAAAATAACCTGTTATTAAATGGTTTTGCCTTTTAGGGTTGAAAGCAGATGGACCGATCGCACCGGGTGAGCCTGACGAATCACGACGGCAGAGTTCTGTCGGGGAAGGAGGAGCCCCAAAAACCGACTTGTGGCAACATGCACTACAGGTTTTTTCTTGATTATGTTTCAAAAATATGACGCCTGATAAATACAAGTTCTAATCAAAACCTGACGTATGCAACGGTGTAACGCTGAACGTCAGCAAATGAGGTACTGCGGTAGTTCAAGTTCTTATCGCCCATTGTTCACCTAAAAGGATAAAAGTACAAATTTTTTCGCATTATTTCTGTCAAAATAAGAATTTATTTGGCCTCATATTTTGGACGTCACAATATCACTTGCATTTATATCACATGTATTATTTTATTTCCTATTATTAACCCGAATCACTGCAAATGCAGTCAGCCGTTTTTTTCCCACGCGGCAATCTCGATCGTATTTGTACGAAGACGAATTAATAACAACTTTATCAATTTGAAACTCCATTGGGGTTTAGAACGCAGCAAACTCCGCTTTCCGGTGTCGCGGGATATTTCGACTCCCCTAATTTTTGACTCCCGGGGTCAAAATACACCGGTGTAGAATGACTCCCTGCGGGATAAAATGACTCCCCTGTTTCTTGTATTGTAAAAACTTTTAAAAATTAATTTTAATTTTTATCATACATTTTGCGCTGGTTAGATGTCACTTATTCTTAATTGTGTATACTATGACACATGCCTGTTTTCAATATAAATGTAAATGCAATGGTTTTGCCGATCAGATCACAAAACTTAGGCTTAGGCTTAGGCTTAGGCTTATGCTTAGGCTTAGGTTTAGGCTTAGCCTAACTAACAATGAACTTACACACGTTAAATATAGTGAGCGAAAGTGCACAGTTTTAAGTAATAATGTATGGAAATTTTTGGGGGAGTCAATATATCCCGGTATAAAATGACTCCCAATGTTAATAAGGGGAGTCATTTTATCCCGATGGGAGTCATTCTACACTGGGAGTCAACATATCATACGACATCTCGCATGATATTTTGACCCCCCTGATTTTTGACCGGGGAGTCATTCTACACCGGGAGTCAAAATATCATATGACACCGGCATTTTAAGAAGGATTTAATTAGTAGAAAATTTTCACATTACCTATAACAAATGGCGAGCTTCTGCAGCCACAATTGTAAAAGCGTATTTAAAAGAACACCATAACTTGCATTAAAGCGTCTTCAAATGCTTTTTTTAATACCGACAAATTTAAATGGTCGATATGTAAATTTTTTGCTTAACCAAGAAGCAAATTAACTTCAGAGTGATTCGCTGCTTTTTCATTTTAAAATTGGAATTTTAACCGTGGAAAAGTTTTCCATTTGCTTTAATTTTAACCCTTTGCGATTGTTATGCCTGTTTAGACGCGGAGTGTGTATGGCGTCCTGCTGCTTAGTGTATAAAAGCCGACGGAAAACGGAGTGGACGCCAACTTTATAATTAAGCTATATTGGCGCGTTCTTTTTACTCGTTTCAGACCAGTTTTTTTTCTTTAAAAATCGTAAAGTGTTAAAAGTTAAAACTTTAAACTCTTTAATATTTAAAGTATTTTAAGTTATTAACTTATTATTCTGCTAACAAATAACAAGCTAACCAATTTATCAGTTCTTTGCGCGAATTCAGCACATATTTATTCTTAAGTTTACTTCATATACAAGGAGAACCATTTTTATTTAATCAAAAAGTAAAGAATTTGGGATTGTAAATATTGTATTATTCGCTTGTTATATATATATAATATATATAATAATATATAATAATATATAATAATATATAATAATATATAATAATATATAATAATATATAATAATATATAATAATAATTCAAGTCCATATAATATTATAGTCTGGTTTATAGACTAGTCTAGTCAATATTTTACAAACTATGATGGTCTAGTGTGTACACTTTTGTCAAGTCTTTAGTCTTGAGGCTATTATATTCTAACCTATATGCCTATAGATCATAAAATATTTTATATAGGGTAATTGACTTAATTTCGGTCAGCCTTAATTTTGGCCAGCCGCTGTTATTTTTGTCTGGCACTATGAAATGAAATTATGATAAATCAACTGCATATGACTAGATAGATGACATGACGATCTACCTAGCCTTAGGCAATTCATTTTATAATTATGCGCATTGCGAACGAAAAAACACAGTTGGTGGCCGAAATTAAGGTTGGCCGAATTAAAGTCATTTATCCTATTTTAAGGGTAGGCTATACCTTTTAGGCGGCTGTGACGGCGAACACCAGCGACGCCGGCGGGAAAAAGCGGACGAACGCCAAAAGGGCGGCGCGGGGTCCCGCCGTTCCCGACAGACCCCAGCGTGCCCTTTTTTGCCTTACCTTGAAGAACCCTCTTCGAAAAGCTTGCATATCAATAGCGGAATGGAAGTAAGCGCAATACAACTACCACTACCCCCCACTAGTTTCAACAAAGGTTCCTAAAAACAGAGATCTATTTTATTCATTTATGTCAAAGAGGTTAAATTCGAATGCAAACTGCGCAGTGTAGTTAAAATAAAGCGTCACAGTTGAGAAAAAATTATTCCCTTTATAGCGCATTGAAAAGTTATAGAAAAAATTTCCGTTCGTCTGTATTTTATCATTTCTACTGAGAAACATTTGTGTAAAAACTTCCGTTGTGTTGATGTTTCAAAAGTACGACGCCCCGTAAATGCGATTTGTAAAGTAAAACTCAAAATGTGATGGTACAACGCAGAACCTCAGTCGGTAAAGCTCCTATACCGAAGATTATACAGTTTAAGTTCAGTAGTCGTGTGTCACTTATTTTGCAATCAAAAATACAAAACTAGAAATTGTTTCAGATTCTTTCTTTAAAAAATTCGCTTTATTTGGCTTCGTGTTTTTGGAAGTCACGCATAACCAACCGATTTTTAAAATGAAGTGGTATCTATTTAATAAAAAAATGTGGTTTATAACCTCATTCTTTATAAACCTGAAGACAAAGTCGGGAAAGTGGGGTCGTTTTTTTTTGTGGTGGGGGGTTGTCTTCTTCTTCTTGTTTGTTGGGGTTGGGGGGGTGTGGGTTTTCTGCTCTTCTTTGGTGGGGGCTTTTGGTTCTCTTAATTTTTATTTTATATATTTCTTATGGTTCCGGACAAAAAATACGTATCACAATTTTGTTAAATATACATCTTTCCAAGTAAAATTTATGTGTTCGTTTACGTTGGCTTGCTATAGGTATCATTTTTACCTAAAACTGTTCATTGTGAAACAGTGTTTTGTATAAAAAATTTTTTATTAAAAAAATACTACTCATTTAAAATAAAATTGACCGTAGTAGTCATTTCTAAATCATTTTCAGCCATGGTGTTTATATATGTAGTGTGAGCGTTATATAAGGATTATAAATATCATTTTTTACAATAATTATCATTATTATTTGTTATAATAATAATTATTATTATTGAACAACGATATCTGTAATAAAGGTGAAGAAAATCCTTTTGTTTATACGATATCTATTGTTATATCTACACAATTCGTCAATTGTTTTTTCGTCTTCATTTATTTCTTAATTTTTTAAATTTTGTTTTTAGCATGGTTTTATTGTTTATTTTTAATGTTATATTAAGTTATTTTACTTATTTTTTGTTTTTACAGTTATTAATTTGCTTTTTTAAGAGTGAGTCTCCAGAAAAATAGGTGTTTCATTGGGAGCAAACAATTTTTTAACTAAATCCGTTTCAGGATTATACTAAGATTTTAAAGCTTTTCAACTTGTTAGTTATAAAACTATAATTTTTTTATTGAAATTTCTACTTCGTAAAATAAAACAAATTTATTGTAAAAAAATAAATCAAATTTTGTTATTTATATTTATAAGTTAATTTCGAAAACCTTTGAGAAAGTAATAAATTTTGCAGATAAAAACGCATAAAAAAGCTGCATCTATACTTACATATACGTGCAGTTAATCAACTGAATACCAAAATTTATGGAAAATTAAGTAATTTCTGCAGGTGCATTCTTTTATTATTTCATAAATAGAAAAACATTTTCTATAAATATGAAAAAATTTTATTAGCCATTTTGCAAGGATTTTGCCATTTATTCACCACTGCCAATATTTTTCACAAAATTTTAAATGCTGTACTTGACTGGAGACACTTGGATATTTGTGACTTAACTTAAAATAAAACTATTTTGCGGTATTAATAAGTAAAAAACAACAATTGTTTTTACTTTTTGCACTTTTTTAGACTGTACAAAAATTCAATTTTTGAAATTATTTTGAACTATTTTATTCGAATTATTTTACAAAAAAAGCATTATGTTGTCAATTTAATTTTTAAAAAACACTTGGCCCAATATTGTTCATACTTTCGTATGGTGGACTCACTCCAACTCATGTTTTTATTTATTATTATTTATTTTGTTATACCGGGCCTATAATCTGCTATAATATTTCTAAATTAGTCACAAAATTATCTAATACCTACTTAAATGACAAATTTATATTATTACAAAATCACTATTTTAATTTAATGGTGACATATTAAACAATGCATTATATAGTTAGTCAAATTTTATAATCAACTATGCTCAGACCATTTTAAAACCTTAAAGTTTTTTTACCAAACAAAATCGTTCAAATTAAAAAAAATGACCAGATCATTTGCATATAAAAAATATGCGTGAATTTCTGTAATTTCGGACCGTATAGTAAGTATGTGGTGTATTATATGCTTATTACACGGTTCGGTTGCGCTACATACAACCTGCCTACTACAAACAAAATTAATTATGTTATTTACTTGGCTAGAAACTTTGGTGCAGACTATGGGCCTTTTACAATTTTTTATGTGTCTTTTTTTGTTTAATTTAGTTGTTTTGTAAATTTTGTTTTATTTTATTTTAGACCGTTTGAATTTCTGATTTTGTTTATGATTATCGCGAATTGTGTTGCTTTAACGATTTACACTCCTTTTCCAAGTAAAGACTCGGATGCGACAAACGAAGCATTGGTATGTTCATTCCTTTTTTTAATGTTAAAATTGTTTAATTTAGACCGTTTGAATTTCTAATTTTGTTCATGATTATGGCAAATTGTGTCGCTTTAATGATTCAAACACCATTTCCTGGAAAAGACTCCAACTCAACAAACGAGTTATTGGTATGTTTTTCAGTTTTTAAACGTTTAAAAACCTTCAATTCACACACTTAATCATTCATCCATTCTGATTATGTAGTGAGAAAAACGGTTTCAAACGTAGAAGTAATACCCCTAGTGAATACAAAAAGACATTGAATGTCTGACTGTGTGTTAAACAGCTATTTTAAGTATATTAAGCAACCCACAGTGTAGATTTTTTTTCAGACACAAATATTTACTAAGACTTGTGGTGTTATCTACAGTTTGTTGAAAAATCTACATAACCTGGTAAGGACGGGGTGTCTGAATTGGGAAAAACAGTTTATAACTGCCTCCTACCTGCCTCCATCGGAAATTTTGCTGCCTCATACCTGCCTCCTACTTGCTTCCACCCTGCCTCCTACCTGCCTCTGAGGCAGTTTTAGCTGTCTTTTACCTATTTCTTTTTTTTTCTCTTTTTTTTCCTAATCTGTATATGCTTCAACATAGGAGGCAGGGTCACCTGCCTCCTGTTTTACCTGCCTCTACCCTGCCTTCTACCTGCCTCCACCGTGCCTCCATGCTGCCTCCGAGGCAGTTTTACCTGCCTCCTACCTCACTCCAGTGTTCCGGAGGCAGGTTCGAGAGCCGTTCTTACCGGGATAAGAGATTTTTCACATAATACCGTTTTTAATAGCGGAAAAATGTCTACCACGACTAAATTAATCTCTAGTCTATTAAATAATCTACATAAGAGGTTTTTTTACATAATATTGTCTATTTAAACGGAAAAGTATATACTATGGCCTGTAAAATAGGATGAAAAATAAAAAGCCTTTATTTTAGTGAATAATCTATAGTTTGCTAAATAATCTATACATGTGAGTTTTTCAACATTATAATACTGCTGAATATTTTACGCTTTTTCTTGAATTCCAATGTTTGCATTATTCTACAAGTATTATGTGGGAAAACTTTTATGTAGAGTATTCAACAAATTATTGATTATTTTAAATGTTTTAGTAAACATTTTTTTTGTTTGAATGTGTTTTTTTGCTCCTTCAAAATGAGAAATACTCCACACGTTCGAAATTCGAGAAAAAACATGCAATATTCTTCAGAGGTCTATTTTTAAAAAATTGCTTTTAATTAATTTACAGCTCCAAATTAATAAACGCATAGTTTTGTTTTGTATTTTTAAATAAAAAAGCGTATTAATGGAGAATCACGACATTTAATTCAACGTACACAAAGGTCTTGAGAAGATTTAAAAAAATATTTGAATATAACTTTGATTAACGGAAAAACAAGTACACGAAAATTACAATTAAGCATAAAACTATTATTCTAAAAAAAACAGTTGATTGTAAATACTTTCTTCTTCTTCATTCTTTCCGGTCTTATACAAATTATTTTCAATTCTTTTCAAGACCTTTGTGTACATTCTATAAATGTGGTGTATTCAAAAAAAAAACACATTTATAAATTCCGTAAATTCCACAGTTATGTACGTATTTTTTAATTAATAGAATAAGAAAAAAATAAATGCGTTCATCAATTTAAAATTACAAAGATATTTATGAAATAGGCTCCAGGATTTAGGTTCGATGGAGCCAAGAGGAACTTAAGCTGGAATTTGGTGCCAAAAATAGGGAATTTGAAGCCATAAGTATGGAACTTTGAGTCGTAAAAGGGAAGCTTAGAACCAAAAGTAAAAATCGCTAACACCTATACTTAAGCCAGGCCCTGTGCCAGGGGGGCCAGGGGGCCATGCCCCCCTTTCTGGGTTGGCCGGGGTAAAAATATAAAAGAGGAGGTTGGTCCAGGGTAGTGGGGGGAGGTAAAAGCGAAGATAACTCCATTATGAACCCTGCTTCTCCCTACCTCCTTTCTTTGGATATGCCAAAAGTGGAATCTGGCGGTCTAGCTGCCTTAAATTCAATGTAAATAGATATTTTTAAGCCCTAATTTTGCTCAGTTTTAATGCTAAATTAAAAAATTTTGCCTCCGGCGGCTGGGGGACACCCCCCAAACCCACGGCGGACGCTTCGCGTCCGCTTGGCCCCACTTTGCGGCGAAAAATGGGAAAAATGGAATATAAATGCGAAAAACGCATTTATATTCCCTTTTGAGTTTTTTAGAGTCTGGCCCCTTCCTTTCAAAAATCCTGGCACAGGCCCTGCTTAAGCCTAAACGAAACCTAAATCTAAGCCCAAACGAATTTTTTAAAGTCATAAAGTTCCTATTGTTCGCGGTTTTAAGTTCTCGAAAATTTCTAACGGCTCCAAGTTACCTACTTGCGGCTCTAAACCCTCGTTCCATTATTCATCAGTATTATGTAGAAAACCTCTCATATAGATTATTCAACAAACTGTAAATTATTTCAAAACTCGCAGTAAAATAATATAGATTGCTTAGCATATAATTAAAATTACTGTTTAACACACGGTGAGACATTCTTTTAGTCTAATGCAATCTTGTCAACACTAAATCTTGCGTCTTTACTGCTGCTGTTTTCCTTTTTTTAAACCCTTGTACTCTAAGATCCACTTTCCACCTAAATGACAAAGGTTAGTGACAAATGACAAAACGTTCACTCCGCAGCGATATACGAGATTGTAACGCTGTAAAGGCGCGGGAATGCGTTGTCACTTATCACTGCGGTCTCCGGTAAGAGTCTGCCGACGCCATGAAAATCGGAAAGAGTTAAGTGCTAGAAACAACATATTGAAATAAGTGGTGCCACGTTTTCTGCCACCGGAAATCCATTAAAAATAAACTTGGCTAAAAATCGCTTTTCAAATAAGTAGGGTAACTGACTTAATTTCGGCCACGCCTTAATTTCGGCCACCAATTTAGGGTGTTGGAAAATCGGCTTATTTTTAAAACACAAAAGAACTAGCACAAAAGTAACTGGATTAATGTTGAATAAAGTGTTTTTGTAAAAGTTTTTTATTTTTGTTATTCTACATTATCAACATTTTCATACAAAAAGTGAATTTTTTGTAATTTTCCTAATTTTTGCTTTGTGTTTAAACTGCATCAAATTTAGAACGAAGCAATATATAACCTTAAAATATCTTCTATTTAAGGCTCAAAGTTGTTAATTTTGATGTTTTGATATTTTCTTCAAATTCATTTTGCAATGCGTTTAACTAACTCGTTTAAGCGATAGTTATGACCAGTTTTTTGTAGGTGGCCGAAATAAATGGCACGCGCCTTAACTTCGGCCACTTTAAAAAAAAGTTTAAACCTTTACTGATTTTTAAGTGTAACAGAAATATTCAAATTTTGCACTGGAATAACAAATATAGCTATTGTTTGATTTTTAGGCCAAATTTTGGCTTGATTGAAAAAGCCATTTTTTAGGCCAAATTTTGGCTTGATTGAAAAAGCCAGAAAAAACTTATTCAAAAAAATAAAAAAAAGGTGGCCGAAATTAAGTCAGTTACTCTAATAATAATTTTTTTAACCCTTTTCGCCAATAGCGAGCGACGAACAATTCAAAAACTCGCCGACGAGATTCGGTTACGACAAGAATGCATACAGTTGTGGCGCCCGTTTTAAAGTACGGTTTATTTTAGGAACAGATTGAATATGTATTTATTGTCATTTTTACTCTGGAATGTATTCTGAAAATCGTGGCGTACGGATTTGCTTTTCACTCTGGTGCCTATTTACGCAATGGTTGGAATATGCTGGATTTTGTAATAGTTGCAATCGGGTGAGTTGTGTAAAAAAAGTTAATGTAAATAAAAATCAATAAATATCGATGTGTACCTTGTTTATACAATAATTATAATTTTTTTAATCAAAAAAATCAAATCAAATCAATTTGGTAATCAAAAAAATATTTTACATAATTTTTTCCACTTGAGATTTTCCCAACCCCATATTATGCTGAAAAGTGCGGTATCGAGTCAAATTTTTTGTCTTAGATTTTGATGGTTTTTTGTTAAAATTTTGCCCCCGCCCCAAATAACCAACAAAAATTTTTTCATGAAAATATCTCAAGTGGTTCAGGTGGCATGATCTCCCAAAAATGGCGTTTTGTCGATAATTCTGTGCTTTTAAGGTTGCTCAATAATATATGTACATATAATAATTTAAGTTACAAATTATGCACTCAAAGAAAGCAACTATTTTCTAGTTTAATTTTATATCTTGAGTGTTAAGATTGGTCCAGTATTTTTTGAGATCTTACGTTTCCCGTACAAAAACTCGATTTTTTCGCAAAAAACACGAAATGAAGGAAAAAATGTTGAGCAAATTTAATCCCGATTTCGGAGATACATTTAACACCCAAACACTACCGTGCAGGCAAAAAACAGTACACTATGTATTCTCATTAAAAATGATCTTATAAAACATTCTTAACGACTTTACTAATAAAAAAATGAGTAAAAAAAAGGGAAAAATTAATAGGTTAATAAACCGCATGAAAAATTTAAAATACTAAATAATTTGAACCTAAAACAAAATCAAATCCACACTATCAACTTTTTTATTAAGAGCCGCTTTTTCTACGATTTAAAAAAAAACTTTTTTTACCTAAAAAAAAACTCATTGGAAGCAAAATTTATTATGCCAAAATCAAAAAGACATAGTAATAATGTTTTAAATTGCATGTAATTTCTGTCTGTTTTAATATTTTTAAAATTTAACAGTACGGCATCACAACAAACTTCATCAGATCGTAATTTAGCACTATATTAGACCTGTAGCTGTGCCAATAACCTTCTCCAATAAGACTAAAATAATTATTGTATAATAACACGTCAAGATTTAAGGACCCTCAAAATGTCATATAGTATTCGTCATCACGTCATATATCTTTTGCTCTGTGGGAATGATTGTGAAGGGAGTTTTTAGAATCACTTTTAGCCAATTAACGCTTGGGAAAAAAAGTGGATCTCCAATGGATAAAAAAATCTCTATTTTTTTCCAAAGCCCTAATTGGCTAAAAATGATTCCATAAGGTCATACCACTCTGGGGCCGGTCCGCTAAACGCGTGCTGACTAGGTGCTAAGTTACCATGTTGTTTAAAACTCTTGATAATGTTTTAATTTTGGTGTTTTTTCTCAAGATATCTTATGGGACTCTTTTTTTAAATGTGATAAAATAATATTTACACAGTTTTATGCATATTTGTTTTAAATAAAGGCTAATAAAGCCTTAACTCCTAATTATGAATTTTTGTAACCCTTAACTTGGGGTTATTGCCTTATTAGCTTGTATCCATAGCAAATATGCATAAAACTAAAAAAATATAAATTTATGCCATGCAGAAAAAGAGTTTTAAAAGATTTCTCGAGAAAAACCCAGAAATTAAAACATTATCAAGAGTTTTAAACAACGTGCTAAGATAGAACCTAGTCAGCACGGGTTAAGTGGACCGGCCCCAGAAGGTCTTTAACACTGAACAATTTCCTTTTAAATAGGAGGGTTTTGACTATCGTGAAAATGATAATCGATAATAATAATCGACTATTGTATTATAAAATGAATATATTATTAGACTGCTCACAATCGTCCTTCAATGGTGGCAACTCAGCGGTTTCGACGTGAAGGCCCTGCGAGCTTTTCGGGTGCTCAGGCCTCTTCGCTTGGTGTCCGGTGTACCGAGTAAGTTTACTAGGACACAAAGAGTCCGAATTAGTATAAAATCAACGTGACTCTGACTCAAAACGTTTCTTAGGGTTTGTGTGTTAAAAGATAAAAAGAGTTACAGTTAGGAGTATTTAAGGACGATTTTGACTCATTGTACACAGTTAGGAGTATTTAAAGACGTGTTGACAAGTTTGCAATGTGCTACCTTGAATTCGAACGAATTCACTACATCTGCTTGTGGATTTTTTCTCATTTCAAATTTTTTTACTCACAAAATTTACGGTAAACTTCTGTGCTTAAATTAAAACAGTGAGGTTATTAAAAAGGAAATAATCTATAATTATAAGGATTTTTTAGACGTGTAAATTTTAGGGACAAATAGGTATATTGAGGTTTGCACGAACTCATAAATTAGTTTATAACATTGCAATTGTTAATAAGTAATAATCCAAAATTATTTTTTACTGAAAAAAGTTTTGTGGGTTTTCCGTACGTATAATTTTCACGAAAACATTGATTGTTTTAGGTTTACAAGTGGTGCTGAATTCCATACTTCGAGCAATGATTCCCCTTTTACATATTGCAATGTTGGTAATGTTCGTGATTATTATATATGCTATCATCGGTTTGGAAATGTTTTGCGGGAAGTTACAGGAAACGTGCGTTAGCAATATAACAGGTATTTTTTATTAAAAAGAACTTCAGATTTTTAACGAAGAAAAATAACGCTAATAAATATTATCTTTTGTTTAAAATGCTTGGAAAATAAAATGTTTTATTAGTAATTTAAGCCAAAATTGGAATCGAAAATGAGGAATTCGGAATCGGGAGTGGTGAACTTAGAGCCGAAAGTTTTGAAATCGCAAAAATTTTTACCTAAGCCTAAGCCCAAACAATATTTATTTTTTATTCTAAGTTCCCATTTTTTCACAACTCCAAAATCCAGAGGTTTTCATGCGGCTCTAGATTCTTTGCTTTAACGGTTCTAAAAACTTCTAACATTATTGAGAAATGAAGATTTGGGGTCGATGGAGCCGTGGAAACTTGGGGAAAAATGGGGAATTCGGAGTAGTAAGTTAGGAACTTGGAGCGGAAAGTAAAAACCATAAAACCTATACCTAAGCCTAAACGAAGCCTAAATCTAAGCCCAAACCAATTTTTTCCTTAAGCTTCAAGTTTCACTCTAGCGGTTCTAAAGATCTTGTACCGAAGTAAATCGTTTTAAGGCATAGCGGCACAATATTGGCCACTACGGTTGTTACGTTGACAATGCGCAAAGATTTAGATAACAGCAATATTATTATATTAAGTAAAAATAAAAATAATAATTAATATACCGTAATAGGGTAGCAGCTGAATGTTGACCAGTTGCTAGTCCGTTAATAATACGCTAAAATGTATATAACAGCAATATATTAATAATATTATATCCCGCTAAGGACGGGGTGCCTGAATTGGGAAAAACGGTTTTTACCTGCCTCCTATGTATGTACCTCTTCCATCGGAAATTTGGCTGCTTCCTACCTGCCTCCTACCTGCCTCCCCAGAAGAATAAGAATAAGAATAAGCCTAGTCCTTACCGGTATATTACTGAAAAATAAGAATATTGGAATTTATTGTTAAACGGGTGCTATACTACAGTTAAGGAAAGCACCGCAAACGCAGTTACTTATGAACCAAGCCACTATAAGCACAGATGTACAAACCGCAAGACCGTTTACATTTTTGCTAATATTATTGAAATAAAATTTCTAAAGTAAATCGTATAAAAAACTAAATAATAAACTAATAATTATATATCTAAATAATTATTAATTATAGGGGAATTTTATCAAGAGTCACCAACACCTTGCGGTGAGGGTTGGAATTGCATTGTACACGAAGAAGATATACTAAAAGTGTGAGTACTATAATTTATTATTAAAGATTATACGACCGTAATTTACTTGTATTGTAAGGTCTCGAGAACAATTTTTATATTGCGTCAGTAAAACGGAGTCGGAACAAAAATAAAAAAAAAATTTGTTTAAAAAGATACCATTTAAAAAACCGCATTAAATGTGATATTAATGACTGTTAATATTTCCTGAATTATAAAATACAAAATTTTGATAAGAAAAATTAGAAGTCATATAGATATTGTGACTAAAAATAAAACTTCACGAATGCTGATTTGTTTTTTTATAGTTTTTGTTTAATTTTATAAGTTTGTTGTGATACAATTAGGGTATTTAGTTGTAAAAAATATGTTTTTATTTGTTTAGACAATGTAAAAATGACACGGGCTGGCCGGGACCAAACGATGGTATAACGAACTTCGATAATTTTGGCCTTGCAATGCTTACCGTCTTTCAATGTGTTTCTTTAGAAGGCTGGACGGATGTTATGTATTGGGTAACATAGTTCTATTATAATTCTTTGTAACTGAAAATTTGCGACCTATAAATTAGTGATTTAGAGAAGCCTTTTCTTTTCTTACAAATTTTTCTCGAAACCACTAGTTGAACAAGTCCAACGCAGCTTCAATCGTGGACTCCATGCCCGCTGCAAAATTCTAAAAACGGAATATACTGAGTGTTTAACTTTTTTTGAAACTTGACATTCTTGAAACCAGAAGAATAAAAAACGATTTATTTTTTTGTTACAAGGTACTGAATAATAAATTGGATATTGATAAAAACAAATACTTTAAAATAATTATAAACTGCAAAACGCGTTTTAATGGATTAAAACTTGAAATGGAAAACCCAAGAATTGATGTAAGAAAATATTTTTTTACTGTCAGGGTGTGCAAAATTTGGAACTTCCTATTGGAAGATATTATTAACTCCCCTTTAATTGAAACATTTATTAAAAAACTTCCAAAATTAGCTAATTTAACATAAGTACGTTTTCTAATAATAAAAAAATAACCCGTACAACATATTTTTTAGGTTGTAAATTTTATATCTGAATTTTATGTTTGTATTCTTTTCTAGCTAATTGTGACGTCGAACGTCCGGTTTAGGGTCGATGGAGCCGAGGGATTTTGGAGCCAAAAATAAACATCGCTAAAACCTATTCCTAAGCCTAAAAAAAGATGAAAAAATTTTCCGGCGGCTCCAAGTTCCCTACTTAGGGTAACTGACTTAATTTCGGCCACCTTTTTTTATTTTTTTGAATAAGTTTTTTCCGGCTTTTTTAATCAAGCCAAAATTTGGCCTAAAAATCAAACAATACCTATATTTGTTATTTCAGTGCGAAATTTGAATATTTTTGTTACACTTAAAAATCAGTGAAGGTTTAAAGTTTTTTTTTAAGTGGCCGAAATTAAGGCGCGTGCCATTTATTTCGGCCACCTACAAAAAATTCGCCATAACTATTGCTTAAACGAACAATAAAAATTTCTAATGGTTGCAAATTTACCCTTAGGTATTGTTCTTGGTACATACAACTTAATTTTTCCCGTTTGCGAACTTTAATAGTTTTTAGCAAGACTTTAAATAATGATGTCGAAACCTTAAAAAAACAAGTTTTAATAATTTTGTATTTTTGTTCAAATTTTATTTTTGGCTTAAAAAACGTCAAAACAAAGTCAAACGAGCAAAAAAAATCTTTATAAATACGGTAGTACAATGATATTTAAAAACAGCAAAAAACGGCAGGTTCTTTCACCTAAATTTTAAGGTGGCCGAAATTAACGGAATCTTAAAATGCGCAGTTAGTTTAACGCATTGCAAAATAATTTTGAAGAAAATATCAAAACATGAAAATTAACAACTTTGAGCTTTAAATAGAAGATATTTTAAGGTTATATATCGCTTTGTTCTAAATTTGATGCAGTTTAAACACAAAGCAAAAATTAAGAAAATCATAAAAAAATCACTTTTTGTATGAAAATGTTGATAATGTAGAATAATAAAAATAAAAAACTTTTGTAAAAACACTTTATTCAACATTCATCCAGTTACTTTTGTGCCAGTTCTTTTGTGTTGAAAAATAAGCCAATTTTTTTAACACCCTAAATTGGTGGCCGAAATTAAGGCGTGACCGAAATTAAGTCAGTTACCCTACGGCTCTTAAGACCCCGTACCGAACGTCCCTTCCTGAAGTGGTCGCCTCCAGTTATAGATCGTCACAAAATTGTAGATTAGTGTCTTTGTATACTGTATTAATATATGTTTACACCTGTACAATAAAATTTCCTATCTTATCTTATTTTATGCGTGTTATTTGAGCAAAACAACTCCCACGCGCGTAAATTTTTATCCCAGTAAACAGTCGAGTGTTAACAATCGTTTTTATCATCTGGGATTGGGGATTTAGGAACTGAGAACTTAGATCTGGGAACTGGGATCAGAACGCACCCTAAAAGGTTTTTGTTTTGAACTATTAGTTCCTCCGTTCATTATCGAAAAAATTTTTTGAGACAGTTTGTTTTTAGTTTCATGAATATTTAGGTG
Source organism: Microlaimidae sp. YZB2_3 (assembly GCA_030248175.1). Lineage (NCBI taxonomy): Eukaryota > Metazoa > Nematoda > Chromadorea > Desmodorida > Microlaimidae > Microlaimidae sp. YZB2_3. Next base: position 18,830 of record JASAMX010010615.1, on the reverse strand, counting down.
AATGATGCTGTCGGTCCAGCATGGCCATGGACATATTTTGTATCCCTAGTGATTCTCGGCTCATTTTTTGTGCTCAATTTGGTGCTTGGTGTCCTTAGTGGGTAGGTTTTGTTTTCATTTCTAAGATATTTTTATTTTTTAAACGCTAAAACAATACCAATTAAAAAACTAATTAACTTCAAAACCGTTTTTGTTAAAAAACCAATCAAAACTAATTATTTATACAAAAAAATATGAAATAATATACTGATATTTGTGTTTAGAGAGTTTTCAAAAGAAAGGGAAAAAGCTCGTGCTAGAGGTCTCTTTCAAAAATTCAGGGAAAAACAGCAATTGGAAGAAGACTTAAAGGGTTATCTGGATTGGATAACTCAAGCAGGTTGGTTGCTTCATTTCACCAATAGATTTATCATGGAGGAACAATCAAAATCTGATCACTAAAATAAAAATAAGAAAAAAAAACATTGATTCAATGCCTAAAACGTTTTATAAACTTTATTAAGTTATAAAAATGGAAGAATACAAATAATAGAGTGAAATAACAAACAAAAAAATTTTAAGAAGAAAACAACTCAACATTTGCTTGAATTTTCTTTTTCTGTAATATGGAAAAATTTTTCTCTTGAAAACTAAGCTTTTTAAAATTAGCAGATATAAATACAACATAATCTTATGCACATCTTTCTTATTTGGTGTGGTTTTTTTTTATGTGGTTTAGGCATATCTTTCTTTTTTTGTCAGCTAATTTTTTATAAAATATTAACTAGTCAAAAACTTCAAATTTTTTTTCGATTGATTTTTTCATTGCTTATGTATTTTGTGTAAAAATACAAAATTTTCACCTAAAAGAATAAATTTTAGAAGTATTCATTTTACTGGCTTAACTTAACTTTTTACTAAATTTAGAAATGTAGCTTTAAATTGTTTTTTGCAAAAAGTTATATAACATACAAATAGTGAAAGCTAACATATATAATTTTCATATAAAGTTTAACGTGTTTTTTTTTGATGAGACATAAAGTTATATCTAAAATATATAATATACCAAAAAATGTGCACCTCCTATTTAAAAAATTAAGTTAGAGTAGGCCATTGTAATGAGCCTCTCCATTTAAATAGCACCCTCTATAACAATGGCATAGTTGCCATTTTAATTCGAGCGAATATGCCGTTTGCTTACTTTACTTTGCGCGAATGCGCAAATGAAATAATTTTTTTTATTGATTCGCGCGCATTTGTGCAAAGTAACGTATGTAGGCAAACGACATTTTTGCTGGAATTAAAATGGCTACTATTCCATTATTATGGAGGGCGCTACTTAAATGGAGAGGCTCATAATAATAGCCTACTCTGACTTAATTTTTTATATAGGAGTTCCACATTTTTCGGTATATTATATATTTTTGGTTATATCACCAGAGTTGATGAGACATATAATTAGATTTCCAGTAAAACTTTTTCACAGACAAACATTGATTTTATTTAAAAAACAAGTTTAAAACCAATAAAAGCTCTTATGTTTTTAATTTAGTGAACCAATACTGGAAAATCTATATTGTACCTTTTTATTTCCTAAAATTTTTATGGGCATAAATTTTAAAGAAAAAGTACATGGCAGTTTTATCCCATCCAAACTGTCTATAGCTCTTTTTTGTCATAAAACGAAAATATAGAAGAAAAACTAAATTAATTAAATTTACCAAATTAAATTTACAAAATTAAACTAACTTAAATTAAATTTATTTTGTTCAGAAGACATTGAACCAACCAACGAAGAAGAGGAGGAAGAAGAAGCTGGGGGCGCTGGAGGTATGTTAAAGTTTAAGTTTTAATTAAACTATATTTTTTTCAGTTAATTTATTAATTAAATTTAAAATTGATTTTTTTAAAATATGTTTGTCGAGTTATTTGTTGTTATCAAATCAAATTAAATCAAATAATTTAATCAGCAAACAAACAAAAACAAAACGAGAAAAAATCACCAAGTGCTACAATTGTTAGATCACAACAAGTTAATGTATAAAAAAAATAGAAAAGAAGACAGAAAGAACACATCACACATATTGAAGCTATTAATACTGTAATAGGTTTAAAGACAAAAAAAAACCAAAGAGAAGAAGGAAAATATAAAAAGATTAAAAGAAACAGATAATACATGATTATTAGTAGATTATTTAAAAATTTGTTACAAAATTTGCGATCTAATTAAAACGTAAATTTAATGATATTAAGAAAAAAATATTTTGCTAAAAAAAGCCTCACCAGGTTAATGCCTTAGTAAAAGCATCAACACTAACACTGAGCACAAACATATTCAATACATTTATACATTAACCGATTGACTTGCATTTCTAAATTGTTTAACCGTTTTTACAGAAAATTGAGAGGAGTTTAAATTATTCCAATTGGAAATTGCTCGGTTTGGAAAACAAATTTTTTGGCGTGAATTCTACTTGTTTCGCTAAAAAATTTTTTGCTTAAAAAACCAAACGACGGCAGTGATTTACTGAAGTTTGCCCAACATTTTTGCCGTTATTTCGTATTTTTCGCTAAAAAATCGCGGGTTTTTTATGCGTGAAACACAATATCTCGAGAAATACTGCACCACTCTTAACAATCAAGGTATCAAATAAAAGTAAAAAATAGCCGCTCTCTTAGAGTGCATAATTTGTAGCCTAATTTGTTATACCCATTGAGCAATTTTTCAAGTACAAAATTGTCGAAAAACGCCATTTTTGAGGGTTATAACTCCTGAATCACTGAAGATATTTTGTTTAAAACATTTTTGTGGGCTATTGTGGGCATGGTTAAGGTTTTCACAAAAAAATATCAAAGTTGAAGACAAAAAGTTTAACTCCGCACCGCACCTTCAAAGAAAAAAAATAGCCAAAAAAGTTGTAAAGGAAAGGAGGTCACATTTTATTTAACGACGGTTTTTCTTGGGCTATGTCTGTGCTCCCCATACACAACAAACGAAAATCACTGGATGCACGATACAATATAGAGAAATCGCTTGGAGAGACTTGATACACACATTTCAGTATATGATCTAACACGGCAGATTTTCCCATACACATTGTGACGCCGTAAGTTAAGAGACTTCTGCCTAGATGCTTAGATATCCCTGGGGTAAGATGGCGAACAGAATTCAAAGATTACAGATTTCAATAATTCAAGGTCAGTTACTCTAGATGGTTAAGTATTTGTTTTATAGCTGAAGACATGGAAGGCGAGGACGGGGAGAGGGGTTCTAAAGAGGAACTGCAAAAACAGTCCTGGCTGTCGCTCAAGACCAGAAGATTGAAGAAATGGAATCGCCGATGTCGCAGAGCTTGTCGGTAAAGCCTAAAATCTAAAAAAATATAGGTTTTTATTATTTACTCTCACTGTCGATACGGTAAACAGTTCCAGTATCTTGCTATTCTTAGTAGAAATAGGTTAAAATATATACTTTTTTGCGCATGGGAATTTTGAGCTTAAGTTTATGGTCATTTTTACCCAAATAATTTGCATATGTAAAAAAATCATTAAAAGTTCATATTATTAACAATTAAAAAGCACATATTTAAGTCGAAATGGATTCTTCGTTCCTCCAGAGATCTAAGCTTAAGAAAATTTAATCGTTGTATATATTTAAAATTTTTATTAAGTCCACATTTTGCAAAAACATGTTTGGAAAACGTTCTCTGAACGATTTCTAAAGTATCTATGTCTTTTAAACGATGTAGTGACTATACCAGAGAAAATATTTTAGCAATGGCCTTACAAAACTCTTAAATGCTTCCACTAAATCATTAACATTTTTAGTTTGAAACATAAGTAAAATCATGTCCATAATTTTATACGCATTTTTTTGATATTTTAACGCAATGCTGAGCAGGTTTTAATGATTCACACACGATTAACTCCACGGTCACAGGCTTTTTGACAGTTATTAAGATTTTGATTATTTATTAATATGTGCAAGGCCGGAGTATTATATATATTAAAAAAGCTTAATTAGTTTCGCAATAAAATAATTTAATTGATTAAAACGTTTAATGAAGCAGTCCTGGACGCAGCCAGAATTTCAACTATTAAGACAATCTTTAAGAATAAAAAGTCAAATTGGAAAAGTCAAATCGTGATCATGATATAATAATAAGAACTCATATATTTTTTAATGATAAAACTCGTGAACAACTTAAACCATGGACTTTGAAGCTTGATTTTTTTAAGCAACCTAAGAAGACTTTAAAATCAAGTTAAACATTATCATAATAGTGTTTTTAGTGCCGCATTCATAAAGCGCCGCATTAGTGCCGCATTCAAAAATTCATTCCGTCTGCTTAGGTACGGGGTCTTTAGAGCCACAAACAGAGAACTTGGAGCCATCGGAAATTTTTGGGAACTTGGAGCCACGAGCAATGGGAACTTGAAGCTTTTCAGTAAAAAATTGGTTTTATGCTTAAATTTAGGTTTCGCTTAGGCTTAGGTGCACGTTTTAGCGAATTTTATTTTTGGCTCCAAGTTCGAAACTTAAGGCTCCAAGTTTCCCACTTACGTCTCCAACTTCCCTATTTTTGGCTCCGAGCTCCAGCTCCAAGTTCCCTAGGCTCTATCGACCTTAAATCGTCTGCTTATTGGCTAGGTTTAAAAAAACATTTTTACCAATTACAATCATTAAAAACGCCTGAAGGTGGAATTTATGTTGTTCAATTAGCCAAAAACCAATTGCGATAAAAATATTCCCGTTAACCCTTTGGGATTCATTCCGCAGCAAAATCCGCAGAAGGTATTTTGCGCCAGTGTTGCAGTTTGTTAAATTCACATCCACCCGCTGCCGCCCTCGGAGTTTAACACAGTGCTGCACTAAACGCGCAATACCTTCTGCGGATTTGCAGCGCTTTTTGGACGAAAAAATCCCAAAGGCTTAATCTTAAGCTAATCGCCCTTTATAAGTATGACGTCCATAATTATGAAGTCTCATAAATCGAGTTTTTGACGAAAAAAAGAATGCAAAGCAATTTGCTGTTTTTTGTTAGCTTTCTGGCTAAAAAATGCGCGATACAGGACTTGAACTTGTAATCTACAACCGCAGTACCTCATTAACTGACGTGCTGCGTTGCACCATCGCCTCTGTTTTATATTACAACTCATATTTATAAGGTGTCATATATTTGAAACATTATCACAACGGTTGTTGTTACATGAATATGGTTCACGGAAGTCCCCTGTAGTACTTACTCCGTATATACAACGTGGATGAAAAATGCTTGGGTCACATCGAAGTAACAAACGATAAGTAAAATGTGAGCGCGTTCACACCGCAGCGAAAAATGTAACGGTGAAAACGTTTTTTGTTTATTTGTTTTTATATTTATTATAGGCGAATGGTCAAAGGCCAAGGTTTCTACTGGCTGGTTATCACTCTTGTTTTTCTTAACAGTGCCGTTCTTACTTCCGAACACTACCCACAACCAGAGTGGCTGGAGGATTTCCAATGTAAGTCAAGTTTTTCTGGCACTTGGGATATTATTTTAATACCGGTTTCTCTAGTTAGGACGGTTAAGCAGTTTAAACTCAAACAAACTCTTTTTTTATATTAATAAATTATTTCAAAAATCATCAATACACCAGTAATAATTTATTTAACATATTCTCTATGAATAATCACGACAATTAATTCAATGTACACAAAAATTGATTACAAAAAATCTGCCGTCAAAACCTAACTGTGATGTTCTACCTCAAAGCAGTTATCCCTTTTGAGTAATAAGCAGAAATTTTAATTTCAAACGAGGAATAGAAACGCATCAGCACTGCTTGATTTAGAACTTTTCTGTTCTGTGCCATCTTGTGAACCTTTGCTCTTGTACATTGAGCAACAATATGTGATTCCCATTCCGGGACTTAGTATTACACTTTGTATGTAAGGTGTCAAATCCTTACATAGAAATGTCCGATGATGATTTTTTATATTATCGAAACGTTAAAGCAGATGTGTTTTAAAATTTGAAATTTGATTTTACAGCATGTCTGAAATACCTAAATACGTACCTTAAACATTTCTTTAATTTTTACTGTTTTTACTTAAAAATTTTTTCATGTTAAACTTTGAGGATCCTCAAATGGCGGGTGCTATTCGTGATTTGAGGCTGTATGTTTTGGTCTGTGAAAATGAAAGTGGGAGGACTTAAAAATATAAATCTCCACGCTAATTGGAGATCAATTTTTAATGCTCATGGGCTGAAAGTGATATTATAGTTTCATAATTTTTTGAAGATCTTTAATAACTTCCGTTCAAATGGAATCTTTGGTTAGCATGTTGAATTATTTCTTAAATTGAATTGAATTGAATTGAATCAATTTAATTATTAATCTTAGAAACAAAAACTTGTTGTTTTTTTTTTTGAAAATGACATCATAAATTTAAGCCTGCAATAGAATTAAAAATTTATCATGTGAAATCTAATTATACTCGTCACGTGGCTGAAAACTGACCTCGCACGGATTGTTTATATTGACTAATTTGACATAGCTTTTTTTAGCTTATGCCAATTTTGTGTTTGTGGTGCTTTTCACGTGCGAAATGTTTCTAAAAATGTACTCGCTGGGCTTTATGAACTATTTCGTCAGCCTATTCAATCGATTCGACTGTTTTGTGGTCATCGCGTCCATTCTGGAAGTAGCCTTAGTTCAATTCGAACTTATTAAACCCGTGGGAATCAGCGTCTTTCGATCTGCCCGTCTTCTCAGGATTTTCAAAGTCACAAAGTAAAATTTCACAATCACTATAAAATTAACAGACCTGTGCACGGTCTGAAAATGCCCCCCCGTTTTATTGGAGGATTTGCCCCCCCCGTTTTATTGCCCCCCCCCCCGCCAAAAAATGAAAAAGTACCCTTAAAATATGACGCCATTTTTGACCTATGATGACGCCATCATCGCGAATTTTTTGCAGTTTTTAGCCTATTTCAATGTATTTTAAGCCATTTTAGACCTATTTTTACCTTATTTCCGCTTTTTTTTGTCCCTTTTTTCCCTTTTCCCTTCTTTTTTTCTCTTTTTTCTCCTTTTTTCTCTTTTTTCTTCCCCCTGCTTGCCTCACACGTTTTATTGCCCCCCCGTTTCAAAAAAGTTGCCCCCGTGCCCCCCCCCGTTTTGAATTGCCCCCCGTTTAACCCCGGGGGGGGGGGGGACAGGTCTGAATTCATCATTTTGTGCTCTGACTTTATTTTTTCATTCACTATTTATCTGAGTGAATCACTCAGATAATTATTAGACTATTCAAAGTCATAATTGGGTTTCTTTACTTACGGTGTTTCTCAATCGGTCATTAAATGTGACTGCGCAAAATATCAAAATGTTTTTTTTATTTTACATTTAGGTATAGATTTTAGTCTAAATACCTAACTATAAGATGACCAAGAAAAGAGAATGAGCAAAAAAATCCGCATAGGAGAAAACTAGTGATGGGCGGAATTGCGGAACCCCCGGAACACCGGAACCGGAATTGAGATTTTCCATCACTAGAAAAAAATGTCATATGCAGATTTTTCCGTTCTCCTCCAAGTAGTATAAAGGACTACCAGACTGATTCTGAATAAGTGTTTTTACTGTAGGCATGAGAGTACGAAAATGAAAAAAAAATTAAATTAAAAAATCGTAGTTTTCTCCGCTTTTTTAGTATAAACCTATATTTAACGAAAATTGCGGCACTGCATTGATATGTTTCACATTGTTAACGTGCTTTAATAGTACAGTTTATGCTAAATAGATTTTGATCTTTCGATGAAAATCAAATTAAATAGAAATCATCTCTAAAATAATACCTTCGTGAACAATGATGTTAAATTAACATAAATAAACATTAAATTTGTCCTTTGAAACTCCGCACAGCTTTTATTAAGGTTTTAGTTAAAAAAATAATTAAGAATTAAAGATTAATCCCCAAAAAACCATTCCATTCTTTTATTAAAGAAATAGAAGTTTTTTCTGTAATTAAAACATTAGTAAAGGGGACTATTAAACGCGCGAGCAGCGCCGTACCAGTGAAGCGGTAATAACTGAAACTGTAAAATCGCTGTTTGACAATTTTATTTTACTTATATCAGGCGCTAGTTGCCGTTAATTGCCGCAGGTACTCTATTCAATCACTAAAAAACCTTTATTTAGAACTGTTCTATAGTAGGATAACTGACTTAAATTCCGTCAGCCTTAATTTCGGTCATCGGTTGTTATTTTTTCCATGTGCAAAGTTATGAAATGTACTGCATATGTCTGGATAGATGACATGATAACCTATCTAGCCATAGGTAGTTTATTTTATAACTTGCCATTGGCGAAAATAACAGCCAATGGCTAACATTAAGGCTGGTCAAATTTAAGTCAGTTACAAGTGTTATAATTTTTTTAATCTAACATTATTAAAAAACTACGTCTCAAACGCAGAATCAAAACGCGCCACCGTTTCACAATGTTGAATTTCTGAATTCGACTTGCTTCAGTCGTTGAGTTTGACCATTTTCCTTTATGCACAGAAAAGCGAGACGCGATTTTTATTCCGCGTCCGGGACGCGATAAAAATCAGAAAGGGTTAAAACAAAACATTTTAATTTCCTAGTGGGTTTTTTTGTGTTTATTTTTGGTTATTACGATTTAAATAAATTAAATTCCGTATGTTGGGAACTTTGCGTACGATCATATCATATTTAACACATCGTTGTTTTTTAAGATACTGGAGTTCATTGCGGAATTTGGTGGCATCTCTGCTGAACTCGCTCAGATCGATTGCCTCCTTACTGCTGCTCTTGTTTCTTTTTATCGTAATTTTTGCACTGCTGGGTATGCAAGTGTTCGGCGGAAAATTCACCTTCGACCCTTCCACTAGTAAGCCGCGGCACAATTTCGACAGCTTTGTTCAATCAATCTTAACTGTGTTTCAGGTTGGTTTTATTAATTTATACTTGTTATCAGTTGGTTATTCTATTTCGATTTGAATTTGAATAATTTCTACCGTATATTTGAGCGCGTACATTATGCGTATATCATCATTATTATTTGAGCGTGTCATTCATTAAACTTGTTCGCTCGCTCAGCCGTTGGTACTGGTGCGCAGAGGAAAACCTGCGCTTGATTTTTACTGTAAAGGCTGGTTCATACTTATGACAAAACGTCCTTTGGACAAAGTCCAAAGGACAATTTTATAAAAGCCACAACGTCCTTTGGACAAGCCAAAACGTCCTTTGGACTTTTTCTTTTGGACGAAGTATGAACGCTACTTGAAATTTGTCTTTTGGAAAAAGTCTAAAAAACAAAATCCAAAGAAAAAAGTCCAAAGGACAAAAGTATGAACACGTTGTCCTTTGGACTTTGGACAAAATCCAAAAGACAAAGTCCAAAAGACGCTTTGACGCTGTTTTTGTCATTTGGACAAAATTCAAAGGACTTTTGTCCTTTGGACTTTGTCCAAAGGACGTTTTGTCATAAGTATGAACCAGCCTTAGGAATGCGTGCTTAGCAATTACGCTGCGATGTTGTCATTCGAAGAAAAGTTTTTTGTCCCTTTTTTCCCCTTTTCCCTCTCTTTTTCTCTTTTTTCTCTCTTTTTTTCTCTTTTTCTTTCCCCCCCCATGCTTTATTGCCCCCCCCCGTTTATTGCCCCCTTCAAAAAAGTTGCCCCCCCCCGTTTTGCAATTGCCCCCCCCCGTTTTAACCCCGGGGGGGGGGGGGGGGGGCAGTGCACAGTTCTGGATAATAGGGTATTAGGCCGAAAACAGTGTATTATACAGCTTTATCTACGTTTATCCCTGCTTTTTTAACGTTTTCAAAAATTAAGGCCCCCCCGAAAATTTCGGGGTAGGGGGCGGAGCCCCCCCCCGATATCCCCAGGCTGGACAACGCATTTGCACAAAATTGGAAGTTGAAAAATAGACTTTGGAAGTTGAAAATTTTTTTGTTGTTGAATTGGCTGAAACTTTTTTGGTTATAGTCTTTAGTCAATAAAAAGCCAGAATATTATGTTGCTTTTTTGGAAAGTGAGGATGGAAATCTTTCTACTGGACAACGCATTTTCACCAAGAGGGGAATCATAGGTGGGCAGCCTCTCGGATTTTGGAGGGAGGGTATGGGGGGTCAAATTTTAGGGGGGGTGTCCAGTAAGACCCAAATTTTGAGGGGGGTGTACCCAATATTTCCGCGCTGCCTTAAAATGAGCTTAAAACGCGTAAAAAAACCTAAAACAAGCTTATAAATGCTTTAAAACTGTGTAAAATTAAAATAAGATCTTATTGCTTAACTTATAAATTTTATTTTTTTAATTCTTTTAATAAAAATGTGCAGTGGAACAGTTAGGATTTCATTTCGGGGGCGTCAGTCTGGGGGAGGGAAGAAAAAGTGTTGTCAAAGCTGCGCGAAGCGCTGCCGCCTGCGCCGCGTAGCGGCGCCAGCCGACGCGAAGCTTGGCCGGGGGGTCTGGGGGGTGTCCCCCGAGCCGCCGGAGGCGAAAATTTTTTAAAATATATACTAAAAACGGCTTAAAAATCGTCTCCTGGTGATCGCGTGAACATACCTTTTACTTTTGCTTTTTTACCTAATTTCTACATAATTTTCTGTGATCTTAAAAATTCAGTCAGGGGGGTTCGGGGCATACATGGGCAAGTTGGTCCGGAGTGGGGGGGGGGGGGGGGGTTAAAATCCGAGAAACGCAAAATACCCATATCTTTTTTTTTTCTGGAGTGCATTTTACCCATATCGTTTTTCGATTTTGAAGGAAAAATAGGTAAAAAACGCTAATTTAAGGTCAAAAAGCCCTTTTTATTGCATTTTTGAGCTTTTTATTGCTTAAAACATTCATTTGGACCTCAAAACTTAAGTTTGGAGGCAGTTAAAAGTCATTTTAAAGACATTTTTTTTCTTCATTTTTCCAAAATTGGGGGGGGGGGGATAACTTTTTCTCCCCCCCCACTACTGAGTGGGCGGGGCCAAAACCCCACTTCTCAGAATTTGGGGGGGGTTAACCCCCCCAACCCCCCCCCGTGCCCATGTATGGTTCGGGGGAAACAATGCCCCCCGGAGGAGAAAATTTATAATTTGAGGCGCTAAAATACACTAGAAATTTTAATTCCAAATGATAGTAATTACAAAATTTAAGGTTTTTTATAGCTATACTATACATTTATAACATGTGTTTAAAACGTTAAAAAAAGGATAATAGTGTTTTATAGTAGTTTTATTAAAAATGTATGCCTTAACTACTGAATGGGATAATCGATTTGAAATTGAAAAACTAAGATAAATTGCCAATTTAAACTGCCCGCGTAGCAGGGAAATTTAAACTGCCCGCGTAGCGGGGGATTTTAAAGGTAATAAAAGGTAATAAACGGGAAAATAAGGTAATCGCGGAAAAATTTTTTAGTCCTTTTATAACACTTAAAAATTTTTCTTTGGGAGGCGAATTTGGGGGGGGGGTGTCCCCGACTACCCTAAATTTAAGGGGGGGGGATGTCAGCAAAATCTGAAATTTCGGGGGGGGGTATAACCCCCCCCCCCTGCCCACCTATGAGGGGGATGGAGATGGACCCTTCTCCACAACCGCGAAGTAAATTAGGTTAAATGAGGTATCAATGCAAAGCTTACAATTTGGAAAATGTCATAAATGAGTTTAATGTTTATGAAAAAACATGGACATTTTTAATCTGGACAACACTTTTTCATGAGAGGGTCCCTACAAATTTTAAAAGTTAAAATTTTTCTATTGCTATTGTTGCTATTGTCAATGCTATTTTGACAGCGTATCATTTTTTGTGGAAAAAACCAACATGGACATTTTTACGATGGACAACGATTTTTAAGCCGTTTTTAGTATATATTTTAAAAAATTTTCGCCTCCGGCGGCTGGGGGGACACCCCCCAGACCCCCCGGCCAAAGCTTCGCGTCGGCTGGGGCCGCTACGCGGCGCAGGCGGCAACGCTTCGCGCAGCTTTGACAACACTTTTCTTTCCTACCCCAGACTGACGCCCCCGAAATGAAATCCTAACTGTTCCACTGCACATTTTTTATTAAAAGGATTAAAAAAATAAAATTTATAAGTTAAGCAATAAGATCTTATTTTAATTTTACACAGTTTTAAAGCATTTATGAGCTTGTTTTAGGTTTTTTTACGCGTTTTAAGCTCATTTTCCGGCGGCGCGGAAAAATTGGGTACACCCCCCCTCAAAATTTGGGTCTTACTGGACCGCCCCCCTAAAATTTGACCCCCCATACCCTCCCTCCAAAAAATCCGAGAGAGCTGCCCGCCTATCTGATTCCCCTCTTTGGTGAAAATGCGTTGTCCAGTAGAAAGAATTCCATCCTACCTTTCCAAACAAGCAACATAATAGACTGGCTTTTAATTGACGAAAGACTATAACCACAAAAGTTTCAGCCAATTCAACAACAAAAAAATTTTCAACGTCCAACTTCTTTTGTTCAACTTCCAATATTGTGCAAATGCTTTGTCCAGCCTGGGGATATCGGGGGGGGGGCTCCGCCCCCTACCCGAAATTTTTTTTCAGGGCCTTAATTTTTTGAAAACGTTAAAAAAGCAGGGATAAACGTAGATAAAGCTGTCTAATACACTGTTTTCGGCCTAATACCCCTATTATCCAGACCTGTGCACTGCCCCCCCCCGCCCCCGGGGTTAAAACAGGGGGGGGCAAATTCCAAAACGGGGGGGGGGCACGGCAGTTTTTTGAAACGGTGGGGGGCAATAAAACGGGGGGGGGGCAAGCAGGGGGGAAAGAGAAAGAAAAAGAGAAAAAAAGGGAGAAAAAAGGGAAAAAAAGAAGGGAAAAGGGAGAGAGGGGACAAAAAAAGCGGAAATAAGGTAAAAATAGGTCTGGAAGACTGAGGCTTAAAATATTAGCCATTGAAAATGGCTGAAAATTGCAAAAAATTTGCGATGATGGCGTCATCATAGGTCAAAAATGGCGTCATATTTTTAGGGTACTTTTTCATTTTTTGGCGGGGGGGGGGGCAAATCCTCCAATAAAACGGGGGGGGGCATTTTCAGACCGTGCACAGGTCTGCTATTATCTAATGTTTTTAGCGGTAAAAAGATGTTTTCTTAGTTAAAAATTACATTAGCACACATTGACAGAGCCTGAATTTTACAAAAAAAAAAGAATTTAGAGACCTTTAAGACCCACATTGTAAACCAAAGCACATGAGGAGCCTCTCGACTCCATGTTTTTTGGGTTACCTACCGATATGAAAAAAATCCGAGCCAATGCTATAGGCGGCTGGAAAATTTAGCAGGGGAGAAGTACATAAATCAACCAATATGATTGTTTGTTTTGATTTCTGTGTAGTAGTACTTATTACTTATAAAAAATATTGTACTAACTTTAAAATAACATTAGCATTAGGCAAGATAAATAGCGAGATATATGTATGTATACTATAGAAAGTGACAAAATTTTTGGTTTTTGGGGGTCAATTGGGGTACTAAAATTATTTTATAGTTTGGCACCGAGCGATTAGCGAGGCGCTAGAAAATTTTTAATTTTTAGCCTCTGAAAACCCCCAAATTTTACTATCTGGCGACCATTTCGGGGGCGGGCGGCCGCCCCCTTTCCCAACCACTATCCTTATTTTTTCCCCTTGTCCTACCGGGCGGGGGGGGGGGGCGGCCGTTCCTCCCCCCGCCCCCCTGGTTACGTGCCTTAATTTAACCATAATGTTTGGGCGGTTTTGTTAAAAATAGTTCCGGAGCATAGGTCACCGACCTTCGACGGCTCCGGGGGGGGGGGGTCCACACCCCGGGGTGTGGAGGTTTTTGACCTCCAGGGGGGGGGTCACACCCCGGGGTGTTTTTTTTGAAAAAAAGCACCCGGGGGTGCTTGGGGTGTTTTTACCATTTTTTTGACCAAAATTGACAATTTTTTGACGAAATTTGACCATTTTTAAGCATTTTTTGGGATTGTCTGGTGGGAAGGGTGGTCAAAAATGGGCCTTAGGGGGGGGGGTCAGGGGTTCAAGGGGTCGATGGGGGGGGGGGGGTCAAAAATGGGCCTTAGGGGGGGGATAGGTCTCAGAGGCCGTAGGGGGGGGGTGACCCCCCCAACCACCCCCCCTTCGGTGCATAGGTCACCGACCTTCGACGGCTCAGGGGGGGGGTCCACCCCCCGGGCTGTGGAGGTTTTTGTCCTCCCGGGGGGGGTCCCACCCCGGGGTGTTTTTTTCAAAAAAAAACACCCGGGGGTGCTTGGGGTGTTTTTACCATTTTTTTGACCAAAATTGACAATTTTTTGACGAAATTTGACGAGTTTTTAAGCATTTTTTGGGACGGTGGGGTGGGGGGGGGGTCAAAAATGGGCGTTAGGAGTGGGGTCAGGGGTGCAAGGGGTCGATGGGGGGGGGGAGGGGTGAAAAATGGGCCTTAGGGGGGGGGGGATAGGTCTCAGAGGCCGTAGGGGGGGGGGGTGACCCCCCCCCCCTACACCCCCCCCTTCGGTGACCTATGCTTCGGTGACCTATGTTCCGGAGCTCAAGAACAGCCTTAGCCTCACTCAGCCAAGAAAATTTTATGTTATCAAGATTTTAAAATTGATGGTTGTTTTTTGCTCATTATTAAATGTCAAAGGATAAAATATTAAAAAATCACTAAACTGTGAAAAATATTTTTCTAAACTGCTTTTCTGGGGTAAAAATGTGCGTAGATTTAATAACAATGGTTTTTGTAGCTCTTAAAAAGACAAAAATTACAAAATTATAGACAAAAAAGTGAAAATGATATTTTTGGAACTTTTTTTCTCTTTATGTAAAAATTGTAATGAATACAAAATTATTGCAAAAAATAACTTTTCTGGGGTAAAAAGTTGTGTAGATTCCATTAAAACTGAAACTTTGACTCTAAAAATACAGCAAAAGACCTTAAATTTTAAATTATCAATATTTTTTTTTCAAATTTCGAGGGAAAAAAAAATTTTTTTAAAACTTTTTTTTCTATGTCTTAATAAAAAAACCATAAAATTTAAAGTAGTTATGTAGGTAAAAAAATATTTGGAGAGTTTGAAAATGTTGTTTTTATTCAAATAGCTTAAGGGCTGGTTCATACTTATAACAAAACGTCCTTTGGACAAATTCCAAAGGACAATTTTATAAATGCCAAAACGTTTTTTGGACAAGCCGAAACGCCCTTTGGACTTTTGCCTTTGGACGAAGTATGAACGCTACTTAGAATTTGTCCTTTGGACAAAGTCCAAAGGACAAAATCCAAGGGGAAAAGTCCAAAGGACAAAAGTATGAATACGTTGTCCTTTGGATTTCGTCCTTTGGACTTTTCCCTTTGTACTTTTCCCTTTGGACTTTCCCTTTTGATTTTGTCCTTTGGACAAAGTCCAAAGGACAAAAGTCCTTTGGACTTTGTCCAAAGGACGTTTTTACATAAGTATGAACCAGCCTTAAGAATTAAGTGTTTTAGAGCCGATTTTCGAAGTGCTTTTTTAGAAAAAAGTTTGTTTGTTTTTTTTTTTTGGAAAAAGTAAACGAAAAAACACCATTTTTTCTAATTTTCTCATTTAATAGGATATTTTTATAAAAAAAAATGGTTATCAAAAGCTGAAAAAGCGCCCTTTTAAAACCTATAGACCTATTTTGAATAAGCTAAAGAATTTAATAAATTTTTTTTTGAGGGGGGTGCCAAAAAGTTTTTTTCCGTTCATTTACCTATATTGTCCAGGCTAAAGATGTCCATGCAAAATTTTTCAAAATTATTCAACCTTTTTATGACATTCCATGGACTGTACTCTTTGCAATGATATCTCATTTAGCTAGCACAGTTCCTTTTGTGGTTGAGGTTCAAGTTCATTCCCTTCTTTAATGAAAAAACGTTGTCTATTAAATTATAAAGATGTCTATGCTCATTTTTTAAAAAAAAATATGATATTCTGGTTTTACATTGCCTAATTACTATTTGCAAGAAGTTTGAGAGAATTCCTAAACAACAAATTTTTTAAGTTCCAAAATCCCTGGAATTCCCTGAGCCGCCGAGGGCGAAATTTTTTTAAAATATGCACTAAAAACTGCTTAAAAATCGTCTCCTGGTGTTTGCGTGAACATACATTTTACTTTTTTTTTACCATTTTTACCATTTACCATTTTGCACAATTATGTCTGATCTTCAAAATTAACAGGCGATGAAATTGTATATAACAATAAAAAAGAAATCTGACCTTCTCGCGTAGTGAGAAAAATTTTTATATTGATTAATTTCTGATTTTAAAATGCACTAGACTAAGATTTTATTAAATTTTTATAACTCAATATTTGAAAAGTAAAAAAAAATCTATACAAACTGCCACGCTTCACTATGAGGGGAGGTGGAAAGGCGGACAACCCCACAAGTGAAAAAAATCGTTGTTAAGAGGTTTAAAACAGCCATTATCAAACCTACATATCTTATAATAAATGAGTTTTAAGAATTATATAGTATTGCCATTCAATATCTGAGGCAAAGGCACATGCCTTAGCTATGTATTGAATGGTACAATCCATCGAAATTAAAAAAAATAACAAAATGATTAATTTACACTTCCCGCGAAGCGGGAAAAATTTCAGTTTTTTGGGTATTTTTATGCTTTTGGAACGCATCAGAAACATAGGTGTTTTTGGGGGGGACAGAGGGGTGCACCCCCCCCCCTCAAGCCATTACTTACTATCAAACAATTTGGTTTTAGAAAATGTCGTAGCACTGTGGACGCTTTGATTATATTTGAACAATAAATTTGCAGTGGTTTTCGTTTTTGTTGCGCAAATGGAATGCCCTCAAAAGTTGTATCCGTATTTTTTAATATTACCAAAGCGTTCAACTCCTTCCTTCATAAAAATCTTATAAAATGTTTAGGCGGAGGTTTGGTGTCAGTAACAACTTATTGTCATATATTAATTCATATCTTTAGAGCGTACTTTTAAAGTCAAAATTGAAAATACATTATCGCAAAAAAGAGCCTTTAAAAGCAGGGCGCCTCAGGGCTCTAAATTAAAAAAACCCATTTCTTTATACATTGCATATTGTAATAGTTTACAATCTGTTGTGTTGTCTCCTCACTCCAAACTAATACTTTATGCTGACGATCTTTGTTTGGTCAAGCCCATAATAACTATTCAGGACGAAACGGCTTTAAACAATGATATACGGTTATTAAATGAATATTTTAAAAATCGTTATTTAACGGTTAGTATAAGTAAAACTAAATATTTAGTTCTTTCAGTAGCAAATCAAGAAGCAAATCTAAGTATTCATCTCCAACTGGGCAGTGAAACAATTCAAAGAGTAAAAAGTTATAAATACTTATCGTAGACATGGAGGCTTTTTTTCTTTTTTTGAAAATAGATGACCCATTTTTTCCAAACACTTTAGTAATTTTCTTAATTAACTAAATCAAAAATGTTAGGTATTAAACATAAAAAAGAGGTGGAAACAGGTTTATACCCCCAAAAATTCCGATTATAGCCGACACCCCTCCTAAAATTTGGGGGTACACCGGACAGGGGGTCCCAGCACTAAAAACGCTAAAATGAGTATTTGAGGTACCCTACCAAAAAAATTTTCAGGACACCCCTCCAGACCTGTGCAATGCCCCCCCGGGAGGTTTAAACGGTGGGGCACAGGGAGCAACTTTTTTGAAACGGGGGGCAATAAAACGGGGGGGCAAGCATGGGGGAAAGGAAAAAAGAAAAAAGGAAAAAAAGAGAAAAAAAAAAACTGCAAAAAAATAGGTCAAAAATGGCGTCATAATTTTAGGGTACTTTTTCATTTTTCGGCGGGGGGGGGGGGACAATAAAACGGGGGGGGGCAAATCCTCCACTAAAACGGGGGGGGGGGGCATTTCCAAGACTATGCACAGGTCTGCCTCTCCAAATTTTGGGGGTCCGGTATACCCTTTCCCCCAAATCCACGAGGCTGCCCACCCATGCTCCTAACAATGATGCCTATAAGAGATGAGTGTTTGGCGAAGCTAGGAAGGTAGCAACTAAGGCAACCCTGGGTAAATGGCCTTTGGTTTTCAAACAAGTCTTTTATACTAGTAAAATTTTTAGGTTTAATATGTTTAATATGTTTATGTTTTAGGTTTTAGGTTTTTAGGTTTTTACCCACTACGTTAAAAGATTAAGAAGACTTCAAGAAACAAATCAAAAGTCCACTTACGTTAAAAGACATGGTTAATTCATCAGCTCATCACACCCGGACATATTTGGCAAATGCAGAAAATGAACAACTGCGGGCCAGAGTAAACGAATTGGAGGCTGAGCGAAATGACCTTCTGACCCGTGTTGAAAAATTAGAAGCTGCTATAAAGACCTCGGGTGGCATTGATGAAGGTACTATTGCTAAGATTTGCTCCAGGATTATTCAAGACCTTCTACCATGGATGGAGGAGCACGTGAAAAAGGCTGAAATACAGCGAGAGCATTGTACTGTTGCTGTAGTTGCTGGTCTACAAGAATCAAAGACCAAACAAGAGGAGATGGAAAAAGCTCAAAATCTTGTGGAGGAAGCAATCAATAACTATGGTGATAATGAAAATCACACCGTTATTGACTGCTTCCGCATTGGCAAACCTGATCCTAAAAGACCCAGATTGCTTAAAATTCAGTTCCTTAACAACAAGATCCGTAATCGGTTTGTTCGAACCAACGGTAAATTGAGAAAAACAGAACTGTACAAGAACGTATATGTGAGGCCATCCCTTAGTAGTGAACAGCGCAAAGATCAGATGGCGCTTTTAGCCAAGGCAAGAGAATTACGCAGTGAAGAACAAAAAATCTTTGTTAGATACACAGACTCAGGGGACCCTTACCTATT
>JASAMX010010614.1:0-16519 GCA_030248175.1 Microlaimidae sp. YZB2_3 | reverse complement strand
TATATTGTATTCAGTGTGTTAATTGTATTAGACATTCATAGGAAAATGTTTTATTTTCAACTATATAACGATGGGTTTTTGATTACAAAAACCATACTTCTATTATTAAACTTGGCTTTTGCGGTAAGGTGTTATTATGATAATATAGAAAGAAAAAAATTATTTGTATATACTATAAATTTAGAATTATACTGTTTTTAATTTTGAATTAAAACAAATGGCTGTACAAATAGCAAATTTTTTTTCAATCCATTTATTTCTATAATTTTACTGAATTTTGTGTACTTTTTTATGAACAAAGTAATTTGTTTGACACTAGAGAAAAAAATAAAAGAGAATTATTGATTTATAATAATTTCTACATTTTAATTGCCAAGGAGGTGTTAAATTAGTTTAAAAAATGAGCACGAACAGAATTTTTGTTGAAAATTTTATACTTTTATGATTTTTTTTGTCTTAATATAAATTAAGTTTGGCTAAATTTGTATGTATGAGAAAATAAATAAGTGGGTGTATATAATGACTTTTAAAAAAACACAGACTCTACAAAAATGATGTAGACCGCGTTTTATCTCAATAATAATGTAAGAAATTTATACAGTGTTTAGAATTTTTTAGACTTTGAAGCTTAGACTGTTGTCAATAATATTTCAAAAATTTAAACACGCTGGTCCAGATCCATTGTTCTAAACGAAAGAAATCCTATAGTAATGCCTCGCACGGCTTGATAAAAAAGGGACACCCGCATTTGTTTAATAATGCGCCCGCGCTGGCATTCTTTTAGATATATTAGCACCTACATTCTAAATCCTTGTTTTGCCACTACTTCTTCCACAACCATTTCCACGGAGTAAAACATATATGATGTGATCATGAATACTCTATGACATTTTAAGGATCTTTCAAATTCTGACGTGAACGAGATCATAACCAATACGGTGTAATAAAATATAATCTTCATTCAAAAAAGCCAAATACTATAAATTTATATCAAAAAATAAATGCCATTGGGCTGTTAGGACTGGCCTTTTTAAGCATTTCCATTGAATTTAAGCAAAATCCATTAGCTCATTTTTTAAAATTTATGGCTGAAATCTATGTAACTGGTTTTGTAATTTTTACTCTCTTAAAACAATTAGTAAAAAAACGTAACTAATTTTTTTAGTAGATTTTGTGCTACTAGTAGTTAGTAGATTTTTACTAATTTTTTCATAAAGTGGCAATTTGCTATAAACATCTTGTTTACATGACGACTCATATGTCAATTTCAATTGGCGGCCATATTTACTCCTATCTTTAACGTTTAGAACAATGGATCTGGACAAGCGTGTTTAAATTTTTGAAATATTATTGACAACAGTCTAAGCTTCAAAGTCTAAAAAAATTCTAAACACTGTATAAATTTCTTACATTATTATTGAGATAAAACGCGGTCTACATCATTTTTGTAGAGTCTGTGTTTTTTTAAACGTCATTATATACACCCACTTATTTATTTTCTCATACATACAAATTTAGCCAAACTTAATTTATATTAAGCCAAAAAAAATAATAAAAGTATAAAATTTTCAACAAAAATTCTGTTCGTGCTCATTTTTTAAACTAATTTAACACCTCCTTGGCAATTAAAATGTAGAAATTATTATAAATCAATAATTCTCTTTTATTTTTTTTCTGTAGTGTCAAACAAATTACTTTGTTCATAAAAAATCAAACAAAATTCAGTAAAATTATTGAAATAAATGGTTTGAAAAAAATTTGCTACTTGTACAGCCATTTGTTTTACTTCAAAATTAAAAACAGTTTAATTCTAAAATTATACTATAGACAAATAATTTTTTTTCTTTCGATCTTAACATAATAACACCTTACCGCAAAAGCCAAGTTGAAGAATAGAAGAATCGTTTTGGTAATCAAAAACCCATCGTTATATAGTTGAAAATAAAACATTTTCCTATGAATGTCAAATACAATTAACACACTGAATACAATATATTTTTATTTATACAATATTTATTTTTACAATACATTTTTATTTATTAAACCAACTTCTAAAATATTTGAAACAAAATATTACCAGAAACCGTTCCAGTTTATATTAAAGAACTAGATATTAAGATTAAATAACAAAATATCGTTCGTCAAATTTCGCGATAAAATATTGTAAAAATTATAAGATGTTATAATATTTTAAAAAATTATTCAATTCTTTTTAAAATCACGTTTTTGGTATCTTAGATCCAAGCCCACTCAAAAACAACGTAACTAGGTTAATTTTATAAAAAATCGAATCAAAATTCACAGAATACATTACAGTGCTGATCTATTTTTACATGTTAAAATATACACAGCAAAATTAAATCAAACATGTCTTTATAATATTAATAATTATCTTATTATTATATTTTTCAACTAATTAAAATTAGTCTTAAAAAACATTTGAATAGACAATTAAAGCAAAACATAGTAATAATTTGAAATAAAATCTACCAATCTAATATAACATAAAACTACACGAACCATGAAAAATTTACTGTACTAAAAAAATGCTTAGTTAGTTAGTATGATGCGTTTATATTTAGACGAATTCCTGTCTGTATCTGTTTGATCGTGGGAAACATAAACTAGTTCAAACCTTGTCTTAAAACCGGCGAGCATGTTTTTTTCTAATAAAAACCTGTTGTAATTCCTTTATAACATGTTTTACAAGCTTGTACAAAACCAAACCACAAGTAAATACAAGTATCAAAATATTTTCATAGCCTAAATAAAACTCATTTTGTTGTTATTTTTGAGATTTAAGCTATTGGTAAAAAGTTATGAGCCAATTTATACCCAAAAATGGCCTTTTTCAGCATGTGCAATTAATAATGTTAATAAAAAAATTTTATAAACAACAAGATGAATTAAAAACTTTTGTTTTAACAATGCTAGAAGTCTGAAGAACTCAAACATTTTCAAAAAACTAAAAATTCGAAAGTCACATGGACCATTAAAACATGAACAACAAAATTTGTTTGGCTTTAAACGCTAATTTAACTTAGTTTTTTACCGTTTTATTGTTCCTAAGCCTAAGCAAAACTTAAAAATCAAACACAAATATAATATAATTGATTTTTATTAAAATAAGTTGTTTTTAAAAAATTTGAATTTTTTAACTACTAAAATTTGATGGGTATTTGAACGGTTATTATAAAAATTGATAGTTATAAAAAGATGGAGTTTGTGTGAGGAAAAGTAATAAAAATTAACTGGAAGAGATTACCAAAATATTTTTTTTAAATTTTTTTAAAAAATAAACTAAAAAATATTTTTAGTTAAGACTATAAACATTTTTGAAATTGATGCAAAATATATGAATAATGTATTTATGTGTGATTACATAGAAACTGTTAATGAGTATGCGTTGAGCCTTTCTGCCATAAGTTTTTTAAAAATAAAAAATGTATATGCATATTGCATGTGTGCTAAGAGACTTTTTTATGTATGTGTAAACTTATATGCTAAGATATTTTACACTTGTATGTATAAACATACATGCTAAAGAAGACATTTCACGTATATGCATAAAGCATATACGCTAAAGAGACATTTCACATGTATGCAAAAGCATACATGCTAGAGACATTTCGTATATATACAAAAAGCATATATACTAGGTGTTAGTAGATATTACATCCATTATTAATAGTAAGAGTGTATATTAGATGCATTTTAATAAGAATATGCCTATTGAATGTATAAAAGTGTGAAATTTTTTAAGTGTTATTGTTAGTAGTTTTTTAAAAGAGACATTTCACATGTATGCGAAAGCATACATGCTAGAGACATTTCGAATATATGCAAAAAGCATATATACTAGGTGTTAGTAGATATTATATCCATTATTAATAGTAAGAGTGTATATTAGATGCATTTTAATAATAATATGCCTATTGAATGTATAAAAGTGTGAAATTTTTAAGTGTTAATGTTAGTAGTTTTAGTTAGTGATTTTTGAAAGAAAAGTATTAAAAGTACTATAATTAAAATAGAAATAAAATTTATTGTTAGTTAAAAAATGCCTTATTAGTAGTTGATGATTACTACTGCTTGTTATAACTTTATTTTAAAAGAGAGTTTATTAAGTTGTAAACCTTGTTATATGTTAGTAAAGTTATACAAAATGCACTTATTAATGATTATACATGCTTTTAGTAATTATTCTATAGTTCAGTATATTATATTGATTTTTAATAGATAAAAAACTTAATTGATATTATTATATGCTTTTGACAATGAACTACCATTTATTTTTAGAAAAAACTTTTAATTTTATATGCCTGTTTCGTCCCTTGTTTGAACAGGCGATATGAATATGAGGGAAAGCTGGGACTCATCAGCAAACACTTTCCGTCATATTTATTTATTAGTAAGCAACATTCCTGATTAGTGTGATTTTTAGTAAACAAGCAGAAGGATTCTGTTAATATGATGTATAAAAATAATTTGTCTATATTACCTTTTGGATAAATTCTTTTTTCTTTCCTATCCTTTGAAAAACCTTGATGTTAATTAAGAGAGTTTTGATAATTTATTGATAAAAAGTCTTACAAATTACATTGTATAATAGTTTTTTTGATTTTATTAATAGATATTGCGATAAAAATTAAGTAGAAATACTAATTAGTTTTTATTTTTTATTAAAAAATTAATGAATATTTTGATTTATAATGTTATATTGTAGGTGCATAATAAATAAACAAAACAGCTATCTAATAATTATTATTTGAATTTGGTAGAGTGTTTCTATTATGTATCCAAAATTCTTGTTATATTTGTGATATATCTTTGTCACATATTATTAAATTTTAATGTGTCTTAGTTATACTTAGTCATACATAATTTGTGTCATACTCTTTCTGTATCTCTGTTTTTTGTTCATTATATACTCTGAACTTTAATTTATCTTATAAGATTAGAAGATTACATAATAAAATTATCTATTATTTGTTAATTCTAACAGAAAATTGTTTAAAAAACCGAGTGTTTTACCTACACTTATCTAAAAATGTATAAATATTTTTTTAAAAAATTTTTAGCATTACTTTAGTATTCTATTGTTTTTTATAGACCAAACATTTTTTTTAAAAATATTTATTTTTTCTTAAAAGTAAATGTAGTAAAAGTACCTCATTGTGCTCTTCCAGGTTTCTTTTCCTGCTAAGTAATTTTTCCACGGGTGTCGTCTCTTCCACCAAGTCTTCTATATTTCCTAATCTTTGAATTTCCTCTTCTGCAGTGTCCATGTTGTCCATCGTAAAAAATTATACTTAAAAATTGACAGTTATTTAAAAATATGATATACACAACTGTGATAAAATTATTATTTAATTAAATAAGGATTTTTTTCTTCTTCTATTAGGAGTTGTGTTTTCTTAAAACTTCTGTAGTCATACAAGTCCGTAGCCAGGGGGGGATTGGGGGGATTAATCCCCCCCTCAAATTCTGGGAAGGCAAAAAATTTCGTAAGGTGGTCCCCTTTTTGGTTTGTTTAAAAATTTGTTTGTTTAAAAATTTAGAGAAAAAAAATTTTTTTCCAAATCACTCTGTAATGTTTTCAAGCTTTCTAAAATGCATTATTTAAAGTGATTTAGGTTCATAAAAGCTCTTATGTATAAAAAAGGAATTATTTATGGAATTCAAAACATAGGAGTAGTTAAAAATATTGTTTTTTGTTTGTGTGAAAATATTTGCATAAAAGCGGCAGTATCAAAGAGCGGGAAGTCACGATTCAACCACTTTTTTTGGTATAAAAAAGCGGTTTAAATAAATAAAGATTCAGTACTTAAATTTAGGTTTCCTGATGTTCTTTTATTGGGGGGGGTTGTGACTCGGCCCGGTGACGGGGGCTGCCCGTGCCCCGCTGGGGGGTGCCGCCCCCCGACCCCCCTTTGGCCCTTAGCACCTTCCAAAAAATCCCCCCCTCAATTCAAATCCTGGCTACGGCCCTGTCATATGCACTATTGAATCATATTACCTTTCTTAGTCTCAAAAATTTGCATATTTTTTCTCCTCCCTTTTGGAGTTTTTGTGACATCAAATTGATTCACATTTTTTTAAAAAACTTTACAGATTTCTTAATGGATATTTAATACAACAATAAATTAGTGGCTAATTTTAATCAAAGTTATTTTATAGGTATTGAAAATGAGTGAAGTAATTAATTACTTGTTTATGGTAAAGCATTTTTCAGCAAATTTTTTGAGGTTTGTTACATTTAATATATCAAATTTGCTAATAAGAGCTTTGTATTCTTTACCGAATTTAATAATTGTATTTAACAGCTCTTTTTTGTTATAACCAAGTTCGTAAAATTGTTGTATTAGCTCTTGAATTTTCTCCTTATATTTTTCAATTTCTGTGCATATTCGTGCTATTCTGATTAGTTGAGACATAAAAATATTAATCCCTAACTTATTAGATACATTACTACTTTTATCAATAAATCGTTTAACCTTAAAATTAAAATCATCCGTTTTATTATACACATTAAAATAAATGTCATTATTTTTAATAGCTATACAGAGGTCCAAATAATTACATTTATTAGGTGATATGGATGTGTCATTTAAAGTAAGAGTTTTTGGATATATTTTATTACATATTTTCAAAAAATCTTTACTGTTGGGATTTAATAGGTCATCAAAATATCTAGTTGTAAATTTTAACTGTTTACGTTCAATTGGGTTATTTTTAAGAAATTTAAATTCCATAAATGAAAGAACTAGATCTGCAATTTGCGGAGATGCGTTACCACCCATTGGAATACCTGATATTTGTTTAAATATTATACCAGCAAACATTACATAAGTATTATCTATAACATATTTACATAATTTTTTAATAGAATTATTATCATATATATCTTGATTAATAGTATTATCATTTGTATAAAATAAATTTTTATAACCTATTGCTAAGTATTTTTTGTTGGAATTTCTAAAAAGTAAATCTATTAATTCATTTAATTCTTTAATTATATCATCATGTGACAAACTGGTATATAAGGTACTAAAATCTCCACTCGATAGATGATATGGACTTGCGGATTCATTTAATTTGTTTATAACATCCAAGCTATTTTTGACTGACCAGTATACATACCCAATTTTATCTTTAAGTACATTGCAGTAGTTAATAAAGTGATTTTCAAAAAATTTAAGTATTTTGCTTAGAAGTATAGATAAAGTTTTAGTGCTTGCCTTATTAGCTCCTGCAATTTCTCTAAATTTAGTTGGATTTTTACGTAGCTTGGGATAGTTAAATATCAAGGGTAGAACCTTATGTTGGTCTAATACTTTACAATTATACATTTTGGCGACTTCAATGTGATTATCTATAAGTTGATTTTGATCCATATCTCTAATAGGTTTATATACATCATTACCATTTATATTCCATTTATTATCTTTATGTTTTAATCCCAGTTCTTTACATAAATTTAGTGCATAAAATTTTTTACATATTAAGACAAAGTTATTGTTAGCTTTATCCGCTGGAGTAATTATATATTTTTTATATAGTTTTTTACATTTATTTAGTATGCTATTTTCATTTCCCAGTGTGTTGATTTTTATAATATTTCTTATATCTTTACCATACCAGAAGTTAATTCGATTGTTAATAATATTTCTAAAACTAAAAACAAAGTTATCAAACTTAGTATGGTCACATTTCAGTTTTTTAATACATCTATTGATAAGGCTATCAATTACCATTTCTGTTGCTTTACGTACTTCTTCAAAATCTATTTGTTTAGGTAATCTGTATTTGGTACCATAACTTAACAGATTTCTTAGTTGTCTATCTTCAATTATAGAAAGATCTCCCGATATTATATGTCCATGATGTTTATCTTTATTTTTAGAGTTATAGCATTCACAATCTGTATTAATAATTTCAGTTAATTTTTCTAATGTAAGATTTTTAAGAAATCTATTATAGTTACAAATAAGATTACCTATTTTGATATCATAAGTATACACAATTCTAATTTTTCCAAGTATTTTTTCTTCTAGTGGTAAAAGTTTCATGAGATTTTTATCTTTAAAAATATTATCAAATTTAATAAGATCCATACCGTTGTTTACATATTGTGCTTTTAAATATGTAATTTTGTCTACACTTTTAGGTATTACCTGGTTATTGTTGTTATTGTTGAATCTAAAAGCTGCCATTCCTAAAATAGCCAGTTTTACTCTTGCATTAATATTATACTGTTTAATCTTTAATAAAATTAATTTAAAATTTTTAAGAGACAACGCTGCAAATAACTGATATATCCTTCTTGAAGTAATATCTTCATTTGAACATTCAAGAAGTGTATTTTTAACTAAGTCTATATTTATTTTTTTATTAGTTCTGCTCTTCTTACCCCTTTTACGAATAATTTGCATAGTAGGAAATTTATAAGAGAAGTATGGGTGGTTTTTGTAATTCCTAGGGTCCTTATTATTAGAAATAATGCCATAACCTTTAATTTTATCATTTAAACCAAACGGGTATGCTGTTCCTAGAACCTGAATCCAAAAATTTTCCCTATTAATTAATTCTGCTTTATCTCTATCTTTAACTTTTTCTAGTATTTGTATTTTAAAATTTATGTAAGAGTGATTTCTATTGTTAAAATGGTTAACTAGGTAGCTATCTTTGGTATTTTTAATTATATCCCTTTTATGTTCATTGAGGCGCGTTTTAAGTTTTCTAAAAGTCTCTCCAACATACTGCATTTCACATATATCACAAGTAATTAAATAAACTATTGAGGAGCTATTACAATTTTGATCAGTACACAAGTTATTACCAAATATTCTTCTAGTGGCATATGCTGTACATATATTACTATTATTAATCAGCTCACATGCATTACATCTTCTTTCATTACATGGTAAAGTTTTATTTAACTTATCTACATTATTGTTAATCTTTAATTTGTATATACAATTAGGGTCTATTATTAGGCATTTGTTTTTATATGAAGACGAAACTGATAAGCTAGATGTATCGTTTTGTACAGGGTCATTCTGCACCTGAATGACCTCTGTATGCCCTCCATTTGCGGGACCACCAGGTTGAGAGCCAGGAGGGCAAGTGGCTCCCAAGGTTGGATCTCCTGAGATTACTAAGGACTCTACCAGGATACCGGTCCCGTTGTTTTTGTTGTTGTGCGTGGGCGCGGGCTGGCGCGCGCGTTTCTTTTATATATGAGGAGATCGATTATTTTTTTTTGTTTTTTTCGTGTTTCTTTTGCTTCTTTTTGCTTTTTTTTTCTCCTTTTTTCGCCTTTTTTTTTTCTGTTTTTTTTGTATCTTTTTCTCTGTTTTTGCTTTCGCTATTTTCCTACTTTGTTTTTATTTTTTTTTTTTTCTCGCTTGCTTAGGTACGATGTAAGTTATTTATTGAATGAATGAATGAATGAAAGTTTATGTATACTAAACGCACGAAGCAGTAATGGTTTTACAAAAAACCAAAACACATGAATCACACACATAAAATTATTATTAAAATATATCGCGTATCATGTAAAACAATAAGTAGATTATTTACAATCATGGTTAGGTTAGGTCGGATTTAAACTCAGATTTTTTAAGTAATTTACATGTTACTTAAACTATTTCTGTAAAAAAAAGTTTTCATTGAAAATAAACGTATATAAAATCCCAAACTGCAACATATAGAAAAGTATAATAAAGGGAGAGAACACACAGAGCCGATATGGCTACTTACATAATGTGTCTGTCAAATTTTAAAAATGTTTCCAAACTAATATTATTAATAAGAGTTTTAAAGATCCTAAGGATCCGGCATTGACAACATTTTGTGGTAAAGAATTCCAGTATGTTGCACTTCGGGAAGAGAAGGAATACATTTTAACATCTTTTTTAGTTTTAGGCAAATACAATTTTAAATCATAATTGTTTTTCCCTTTGAAAATTCCCCACTTAAAAACATAAATCATTATTATGAAATCATGAAAAATAAATAAAATCATAAATCATGAAAACATAAATCATTATTGTGGTTGATAATATTATAACACATTACTAAATCAAATTTAATTCTACGCTCCTCCAGTGATTCTAATTTAAGAAATTTTAATCTTTGTTTATAACTAAACTCCCGAAGAAGACCACATCTTTGGAATACTCTTCGTGTAAAATAGCACTGAACTCGTTCAATAGTATCAATGTCTTTAAGCAAATAGGGGGACCAAACTTGGCTACAGTGCTCTAAAATAGGTCTGGCAAAGGCTTTAAACGCGGTTACAAAGGAATTTAGACTTGTAGTTTGAAAACAGCGAAAAAGCATATTAATTATCATAAGAGCTTTTTTAGCTATTACATTGCAATGTACACTTGGCTTTAGGTTAGAAGTGACAAATATGCCTAGGTCCCTGGCTTCCTTTTCAACAGTTAGTTCATTATTTTTTATACTTAAAGGAATTTTGGGATTGTTATGACCCATATAGATGACACAACACTTGTCCTCAGCATTGTGAAGCTGCCATTTTTTCGCCCACAGCTCTAAATTGTGTAAATCATTTTGGAGCAAGAGGTTGGTTTCATTTTGTTTGCGTGCCTGAAAAAGTTTTACATCGTCCGCAAACAATTTGCAAGACACGTTTTTTATTTCATCAGTTAAATCATTTATAAATAATAAAAACAAGAGAGGCCCTAGCACGGAGCCTTGAGGAACTCCTGAGGTGACATTTTTAAATGTGGAATTATAGTTCCCTATAACTACGCATTGTTGGCGGTTGTGTAAAAATGCAGCTATCCATTTTAGTAGGTCACCGGTTATACCGTAAGCTTGCAATTTTATAAGTAGTTTACTGTGACAAACCGAATCAAAGGCTTTACTGAAGTCAATAAAAACTGTGTCAATTATTAAACCTTTTTCAAGCGCATTTGACCAATCATTGAAAGATTCTAAAAGCAAGGAACAAGTTGACCGTTTTGCCAAAAACCCATGCTGATCCTTTGATATAAGATTTAATTTTCGTAAATAAGAAAGAATTTGATCAGAAACGCAGCTTTCCATTACCTTGCAGGCAATACAGGTAAGAGAAATGGGCCTATAATTGTTAGCGTCGCTTGGGCACCCTTTTTTGAAAATTGGTATTACTTCAGCTAAAAGCCACGTCAATGGCAATTTATGAGTTCTAAAAGAAACTTCAAAAACAGAAGATAATGGAGTAGCTAGTGATAAAGCTAATTGTTTAAACACTATTGGCGGTATAGTATCAGGATTGCGACTAATTTTGTTTTTTTTGCTTTTTAAGCGCCTTTAAAACAATTTCTGGAGTGAATTTTATGTTTTTTAATTCAGTACCTGGTGGAACTTTTGAGGGTATTTTGTCTACTTTGTGATTATCAATAGTGAAATTTTTGGAAAAATAGGAATTAAGAAGTTCACATTGCTCAAATGGATCCGTAGTTAACGTATTGTCAGTTTTTTTTAATGGGGGAATAATGCTATTTTCTTTGGGACTTTTGCATTTGTTTTTAACAAACCGAAACAAATTGTTCCGATCGCCACTATTTAGAATTTTTTGCTCGCGTTTCTTGTTTAATTTTGTTACTTCTCCTTTAAAAAATTTATTGAGTTTGTTATATTCGATTTTGTTAAAATTGTTGTTACGTTTTTTCCTATTAAAAATAAAAAAAATTGTTATTATCCTAGATTTTGGTGATTTTTTGTAAAATTATTCCTGCCCTCAATAGTCCACAAAAATTTTTCCGACAAAATATCTGTTTAGGTGATAGAGCCTCCGACAATGGCGTTTTTTCCACTGATTCTGTATTAGAAAATTTTCTCAATGAGTATAAAAATTTAAGTTACAAATGATAAACTTAAATGAAGTGAAGAACTTCTATTTTCATTTGATACCTTGAATTTTAAGATTGGTACAGTATTTGTTGAGATATTACGTTTGTTGTACAAAACACCTGCGATTTTTGAACAAAAAAACGAAATGTAGGAACTAGTGATGTTCCTACCCACCATTATCATGTTTCAGAGCTCTGGCCATTTAAAGCTAAGGGATTTACGGAGCTCCGCCTCTTTAATGAGCTATTTTAAGCTTATTTAAGCTTGAAATAATTTTAAGCTACTTTACTCGCATTTTTATCGTTTTAAATAAGTTTTGAAAAAAAATTTACTTTACAAAACAATTTGACAAAATAATCTATGACATCATTCTTTATATATTCATGAAGTTAGTACAAAAATAGGTCGGAGCTCCGCTGCTCCGGGGATTGCTCCGGAGCTCCTAAAAGCGGAGCTCCGGTGCTCTGAGCTCCGGGGAACATTACCAGTAAGAACAAATATCGAGTAAATTTAAACCCAATTTCGGTGGGACATTTAACACCCAAAATTATCATGCGGACAGAAAACTTCCATTTTGCATCATATTCATTTTTTTCTTATTAAAAAGTATTTGATAAATTTATTGCGACAAATTTTTCATACAAATAATTCCTCACAAACACAAAAAAATTATTTTTGAAAAAAGTTCAAACACCCTCCTTTTTCATCACAATAACATTAAAAACATATAACAAATCTTATCATTTTTTATAATTTAAAAAGAACAATTTTAGGGTTTTTTTAAATCATATTTGATTGTGTATTAATTACAAATATATCTTGTTTTTTGATAAAAAATAAAAAATTTCAAGTAAAAACGGTAAGTTTGAAGAGAACGGTAAAAAAATAATAATAAATTTTGGGAACAAAATATTAAAACAAAGTTTTTGTAAAGAAACTAAACTAAAAATTTATAATTTGTATGTTTATTTGACGAGAAAAACACAAAATTACAATAACTGGTATTATTAATAAATACTACATCAATCTTAAAAATCAAGGTATCAAAAGAAAATAAAGTTTTTGCTTTCTTTGAGTGAATTATTTTAAATTTTAGTTTTTTTATCCAATGATCATTTTTTTAAATACAAAAACCGAAACATACCTCTTTTGGTGTGTTTCTGCCTTAGCTGCTACATTTAATTGACTCAGTCGTTAAGTGGCTCGGTACGCAGCACCTATAGTACTCTATAATATTCTTTTTTATCACAAAAAATTTAATTTTGCTCTATTTTCTAAACACTCACCTTTTACAGCTAATAATCAAAACCAAATTTAATCAAATATTCAATCACTTTGTACTGCTGGCCCTCTTGTTTTTGGTATTGCTTAGTTGTTTACTATTAAGCTCATTCTTAAATTGTATGTGGGGTTAGTCTTGTTTGTGTGTGTGTCTCTGTGCGTGTGTACGTGTGTGTGTGTATGTGTAATGTTTGTTTGTGTGTGTGCGTGTGGTTGGGCGTGTGCTTACGCGGTAGTGTTTGTTTATCTGTGTCTATCTATACATGCGCTCATGGGTGTGTATATGCGCCAGTCTATGTGTATGTGCGCTTGTTTGTTCCATGTATGTATTCGTATTGCGTAATTATAAGGGTACTCTCTTAATTTTGTTTGCGAAAAGTCATGTACAAATAAATCACTGTTGGTAAAAATTACAATTTTGTTTGTAAATTTTTACGAAAAACACTTTTGTTTATAAAGTCTCTTTTGCTCATATATCCGTTGTCCATTTAGCCTTGTGGTTGAGTCTGGGGCTTGCATGGAAGTTCTAGGTTCTTCTCGCGAATATTTTTATGTTTGAGTTTGCAATTTAAAGATTTTGTCTTGAAGTTAGTTTTTGTAATATGCAATATTTTTAGTGAAAGTGCAACAGGTTAGAAAAATTTTGTTTATAAGTCTCTTTTGCTCATATATCCGTTGTCCATTTAGCCTTGTGGTTGAGTCTGGGGCTTGCTCGGAAGTTCTAGGTTCGATTCTCCGCGAATATTCTTTCTATGTTCGACGTTTGCATTTAAGATTCTTGTCCTTGAAGTTAGTTTTTGTATATGCAATATTTTAGTGAAGTGCAAGGTTGAGAAACCTTTTGTTTATAAGTCTCTTTTGCTCATATATCCGTTTTCCTTTTAGCCTTGTGGTTAGAGTCTGGGGCTTGCTGGAAGTTCTAGGTTCGATTCCCTCCGCGAATATTTTTTTATGTTTCCGACGTTTGCAATTTAAAAGATTATTATCTTCCCTTGAGTTAGTTTTTGTAAAATATGCAAATATTTTAGTGAAAAAAGTGCAAACAAGGTTAAGAGAGTAATAGTGGTATTTAGGGTGCATTTATGGTGTATTTCTGGTTGTTTATTTGCGCTTGTTTATGTGTGTGTGTGTGTTTTGTGCTCAAGTATATGCAATTTTACTCTATTTTTTGCATTTTTGGCTTGAATGAACATGTATTGTATGTTTGTATTCTGTCTTGCTTTTGCCTCTGCAGGCAGTAACAGGTAGGTTTCTATCTTATTATAATTTTGTGTACTTTGTGTTTCATTGGCTATATGTTTTTATTTTTTATTTTCTTTTTAGTTTTTCAGGTCAAGTCAAATATTTTGTTTAATTCTCAGGCAAGATTAAGCAGAACAAAACTGAATCTAAGAATGCGTCAAGCCTAAACGCTTGGTGTATAAGCAACTAATAGGGACTCTAATTTATCTGTACTTCTTACAATTATAAACTTTAGAAAATATATTTATCAAGTATTTTTTAACTTCTACTAATCCCTACTAACCCTCTACAAAAAACCTGCCACAAGTTTGGTTTTATTTATATCTAGTCCCTCCTTTTATAGTAATGTACTAAGGTGCTGCTGTCAGAGAGAGGTGAATCGGTGTGCGTTAAGCGGCCAACACCTCTGGCGGCAGCCTGCCACAAACCACAAAAACCACATACCAAAAAAAACGCATTTTTGGAAGTATATATCTCCTGAACAACTAAAGATATTTTAACGAAAAATTTGTGGGTTCTTGAAGGCAGGATAAGGTTTTCGCAAAAAGTTTGAATCTGTGCCGCACTTTTAGACCTAGGACTTTATAATAAATAAAGTGAACACCTTTAAAAATAAGAATTTCAATAGGTTCTCTCGTTTCTCATGGTTTTTGCATAAATTAAATATTTTAAATTACATTCTAAGAAACAAATAAGATTTTGCGATTTTAAGTTTTCGTTTGACCGACCAGCAGCCGAACTAAACCGCTATACATGATCAAACAAATTTCATTTAAGGTCAGAGAGTATTTTTTATAGTTACAAATATATATCTTTGCTCGAATATTGCACACCCACTTTTTATAATAAAAATAAATAAATAAATAAATAATAGTCTCCAAAATAAAGAAGCATATTTTGGGAAAAACATGCTTTAAAAAGAATACAGAAGGAAAAAGTGGCGATTTCTACCGAGTGTATGTTTAGACAGAATGCATGAAGTATAAAGTATGAGGCGGACATTTTAGGGTTATAGAAAATAAGTTTCAGGGTTTGTGTAGTTGCTAACTGAATAAAAAAATTTTACCATTAATAAAATTGTTTTTGTGTACGGTGAACTCATTCATTACCCATACAAGTTGTTATTTTGCTAAATTCTGATGCAATAACAATGAAAAAATCATACCCGTACACAGCAATCTTTGCCAAGCGCGAAATTGCCACTTTTCCAATTTTATAGTTATTTTTTATACATAAAAATATAACCTTTAAATTCAGAAAGTGGTGATTTCACGTTTGTCAAAGATTGTTTCAAGAGTATGATTTTTACCATTTTTATTGCATGAGACTTTAAAAAAATAAAGCTTTGTTGTGCAATTAGTTCCTTGTATTTTTTGGTTTTTTTTGGTTTTTTTTTTTGTTTCTTGGGTCGTATTTTTTTTTTTTTTTCTTTTTTTTTTTTGTTTTGTTTTTCTGTTTTTTTTTCTTGTTTGAGATCTAATGATTATTGGGTGGCGCGGGAGCGCCACGGGGCGATTTGCCCTGGCGCCGCGCCCATAATTGAGAACTGGGTAAATTTTGAAATTCAGAACCTTCTTCTTCTTCTTCTTATTATTCCAACCTCCATTCTTAAAAACGATATTCCTCATTCGTTACTGATTGATCAAAAATAAACATGGGCTCATTAGAAAGAAGAAGGAATTACGCAGCTTTCTTAGGAAGCACTTTTTTCATTTTCATTTTTGTTATCGATTTATTGATCAAAATAAAAAATTGAAAATTAGACAAATAAAAACTCCCAACCGCACAATAACAGCCTTTTGGCAACAATAAGGATTGTACAGAGCAGACAACCAACATCCCCTCATAAAAACCGCACAAAAATAGCAGACCGGTTTTAATTGGTGGCAGAAAAGGCGCCAGTTCCCAGCGCCATCTGCTTCAACCGCGCGGAAAACGGCAAAAACAACAGAGTACTTTTTTTAATTCTTGCATTACTGATGACAAAATTAATTCAAAGTTTTATCTAGCAAAAGACGAAACAAAGTTTCGAAAAAAAAGCCTTATATTAAATGGAATAGTATAAAGCTACATAAGTCTAAAAACTAAATGCCAGAAAAGACTGAAACAAGTGTCTTTAAAACCT
>JASAMX010010613.1:0-12135 GCA_030248175.1 Microlaimidae sp. YZB2_3 | reverse complement strand
CAGAGCTGCACGTCAGAATTTTAAGGACTCTGAAATGTCATTAGTATTCGTGATCACATCATTCATATATATATATATATATATATATATATATATATATATATATATATATATATATATATATATATATATATATATATATATATATATATATATATATATATATATATATATGTTTGGTTCTAAGGGAACGATTGTGGCAGGAGCTAAAAATTGGAGATCTCTACGTTCATTGGAGATCAATTATTTCCCACGCGCTGATTGGCTGAAAGCGATTATTTAACTTCATAATTCTGTGAAAATCTTCATCCTGAACAACTTCCGTTTAAATGGGAGGGTTTTGACCATCGTGTGCTGAGCTCAGAACCTTAAAAACCTTCTATTTATATTCATTATTAGTTCATTATTGTTTATTCATTATTAGTTACATGTTGGCTTGAAATACACTGTAACATTTTGACTGTTGAAATAACTTGAATAAATTGTACCTCAAAATAACTTTAAAAGCCAAAAGCTGAATTTAACCTTAAAATAACTTTATATCGTTTAAATATTCTATTTTTAGACTGCCCTTGTTTCAAGGTACTTCATTTGCTTTCGTCCCACCAATTCTTGCTATGATGGAAATTCCATACTTTAAGTGTCCGGAGGGGTCCCAAGACTTCAATTCTTCCCATCCAAACGCGTCTTATTATAGCGGTATTTGGCTTGAAAGAATGCAAGTGGTATATTTAATTTTTTCCTGAAAATAACAAATTAAAAAAAATATTCTAGAAAGCT
Organism: Microlaimidae sp. YZB2_3; assembly: GCA_030248175.1. Lineage (NCBI taxonomy): Eukaryota > Metazoa > Nematoda > Chromadorea > Desmodorida > Microlaimidae > Microlaimidae sp. YZB2_3. The sequence continues at coordinate 11,355 of JASAMX010010613.1, read as the reverse complement.
TGCCTCGTGGGCAAGGCTAATGCTGGTAAGAGGCAGCAAAAATCTATTGGAGGTAGGTAAGACGCATGAAGGATGCAGGTAGGAAAGGTGGAAAGTGGTACTCCGTTCTATGTTAAAGCATATACATGTGACGAGGCAAGTAAGAAGCAAAAAGACTTTAAATAGAGGCATAGATAGGAAGCAAGGTAAAGGCAGTAGAAGGCAGCAAAACTTTCGATAACGGTAGGTATGCAAAAGGCAGGTAATGATTTGCTTTTTCAAATGAAGCATTTCATCTTTGCCAGGTTTTTTTAAATTTCGAAAAATACATAAAAAGAATTTCTCTATTTAAATAAAAATCAATCAATCAAATTAATAAAAATTCTACAATTTTTATAGTACAGTCTAACTATTTCACCACATATTATTCATATTATAAAAGTTGAAAGCGTTTTTGTCTTTTTTTATCTTCCGGAGTTAATATTCAAGATTGTTTATTACAATATTGTCTAATTTAAGTTTTTTGTCAACTTCGACGATGGAGCAACCGTATTCAGATCAGTTTTTGGCTTGTATTTAAAGAAATAACCATATAAAACCGTATTTAACAGTATTTTTGATAAGAAATTCGTTTTGATACATTGTGGATTGTGGGTAAAGGTACACAGGTGCTATTATGCATTGTGCATCGTGCATAAGTGTGATTGGTTCTTTAACTTAATTTTAATTTTGAAAAACCGTTTTGACAGGTCCATTGAAGAGTTTTCTTTTTAAGATCCAAGGGGCCCTGGTGTCGGCTGCCGTTGTGCAAATGTTTATCGGCTTTACGGGATTGATTGGCCTTATCACTAAATTTATCGGTCCCTTAACGATAGCGCCTCTGATGTTAATGTTGGAAATTTCAATAGTCCCTGTCACCCTGGGATACATGATGCACCACTGGATATCTATTATGTATAGTTTTGTGTTTTTATTTTTAAAAATCAATTCAACTTTTATGGTTTTGACGTCATTTCTTTTTTTTAAGTAGCAACTATTCCGTGAATGTTTGAACTTTCAGTGTAATTTGTGTTCTTTCCTGGAATACTTAAATCACCCGGTAAGGATACGGTTCTTAAACCTGCCCCCGGAAGACTGGAGGCAGGTAGGAGGCAGGTAAGACTGCCTCGGAGGCAGCATGGAGGCAGGGTCGTTTCCCTGCCTCGGAGGCAGGTAGGAGGCAAGTGACCCTGTCTTCTATGTTGAAGCATATACAGGTTAGAAGAGAAGTAGAAGGCAGCTAAAACTGCGTCGGAGGCAGGTAGGAGGCAGGTAGGAGGCAGAAAAATTTTTGATGGAGGCAGGTAGGAGGCAGGTAAAAACCGTTTTTTCCCAATTTAGGCATCCCGTTCTTACTGGGATAAAAGAAAAAAATTTTGGCTTTTTTTTAAAGTCTTAATTGTATGGTCAGACAAGATTTTTTGAGCTTATTTTTCAAAACAATTTTTTAATCAATAAGTTATTACCAAAAACCTAAATGAAAAAAGTGGTAATAGACAGAATAAGTGTTTTTCAGAACTAAACCTTGTTGTTTTTAATGCAATAATTTATAAAAGTAATTTTTTTAAGAACAGTTGGACTATTGCTACTCACTGCTGTGATATTACACGAGGAAAAAGTCCCATTTCCAGTATTTTCTCGTAAGAAAGGCTGCATTATTAAGAAATCGCCAATTTTTTCTCTTTTTCCGGTAAGCTACAGTAGCAACCAATAAAACCACTAAAAAATTAATAAGATCATTAATAAAAAGTTAAAATCAATATTGTGTTTGTGTGTGCGTTCGTGTGTGAGGGTCACTTTCGCTTTTGGCTGGGGATTTTAACCCCGCAACCAAAAATATTTGGCGGATAGCACCCTTAATTTTCCCGAGGCTCCGCCAGCTGAAGCGTTTTTTAACAAATTTGTTTATTTATGTTTCGCTAGTGGTTGTGATTTAAGAGAGTCAACCATAAAAGCAATCGCTTAAAAATTCACAAAAAAACTTTTTGTGTGTAGAGTGAAAGTACCCAGCCACAAATGGAATTTAATTTAAAACTTATTTAAGATTGAAATATGCTGCTATTATTTCACCCGTGTTTCTAGAACTATTTTTAATCTTTTTAATTTTTGAAAAAAATTATTTCCGAAAAATAAATTTAAAAGATAATATTTGTTATTGTTTAATTAATCAAAAAATTAGTACAAAAAAGAATGAATGTTGGAGCTCGGGGAAAAGGGTGATCTGGAATTTTAAAAATTAAAGCCGCGCAGTTCCACCTTTCATAATTAATAATATTTAGTACTTGATGGCAATCATTGTTGCTTGGTTGATTTCTGTCGTCTTAACGGTCACAGACACTATTGAACCTGGAAGTTCGGCCCGTACCGATTATAGGAAGAGTGTAATTCACGATGCGTCATGGTTTCGGATTCCGTACCCAGGTGTTTTTTATATTTTTTTACATCACAACTAGCTGTGGAAAATGCTCTAAGAATAGGCCAGGAAAATAGGGACATTATTATGTTGAGACAGAAAAAACGTGGTACATTTGAATATAAACGTAAAAATAATTTTATAGAGGAAACATGAGGAAAAATATTAAATAGTAATAATAATAAAAATATTAATAATAATAAGATGATAGACAATAATTTCAAACTTTACTTGCTTATTATTATTTTCAAACTTTCTTATTATGTATGGCGTGGATAAATCACGCAGCGACTGATTTCTCAATTGTGATTGAAAATTTCGTCCCCAAAGGACAGTCCAAAAGACACGGTCCAAAAAACAAAGTCCAAAGTACGGGTGTCATTAGTACTAAAGCTAAAGCTAAAGTGCTTTAGTACTAAAGGGTTTTTTGGGCTTAGTACTAAAGCTAAGGCGCGGCTAAACTGAAATTAGCTGGCAAAAGCTCGGCAAAAGGTATAGGCCCGGCAAAACGTTAGCTTTTGCCAGGAAAATGAAAAATCACCCAAAAATGATTGGCCAAAAAAATTACCAAAAACCAAAAAAAAAATGTTCACCAATCAAAAACATGATTATTTAATGAGATTTCTATCCATGAAGTGGAAAGGTATGATGGGGTCCTTTAACCTCAAAATTTTGAACCTCCCTCCTAGACAAAAATGGAGTTCTCCTCAGAAAAGTTCTCTTTTTTAATGTGGCTCCCCTCCAGAATTTTAATCTGACACCTCTAAAATATTTTGTTTTGAAAATCCACAAGACACACCCTGACCCTCTTACATCCTTCCCAGAATTTAAGATGCAATTTACCGCCGGTAACCTACCACCTCAACCCCTTCCTTCACTCTTAGCTGCCTAAAAACTATGCTTATATAAACTTGAATATACTATATTTTTACTTTAAAAGAAACATGAGTGAATATTTTAAACAATAATACTAATTAAAGTGATTAAAACAAGTTTTGGTTTTAAGGTGCTATGAATATGGGGTTTTATTTTTTGTGTTTCTTATTTTTGTTTAAGCATTAGAAAATCCTGATTTTTTGCTTTTTTGAAGTATTTTTCGAATTTCTAAGTGCTTAATATTAAAATAATCTTATTTTTACAATTTCATATGGGTATTTTGTAAAGTTTATTATGCAATAAGCGTTCTGTTTAATAAAAAATGTTGGTTAAATGTTTTGTTGCTTTAGATATTCATTTCAGAAAAACTATTCTTGATAGTTACCCATTTTGATATACATCTGTTAACATTTAAATTTAAAACTGAAATACAGTTACAAGAGCAACTTTAAAATTGTAAAATTAACCCTAAAACTAATATTTTTAAAATATAAAGCTAAGACCTAATGCAATAAACGTTAAAAAGATCTTTAATGTTGAGTTTTTACCCTAAACTTAACAATGCAATGCCAAGAATTACCTTAAAAAAGGGATAATTTTTTAAATTTAGGAACATTTCCATATTTGTCAGTTTGGCAAAAGCTAAGGCTAAAGTGCCTTAGTACTAAGCCTTTTTGGGCTTAGTACTAAAGCTAAGGCTAAACGATTTTTAAACCTTTAGTACTAAAGCTAAGGCGCGGCTAAAATGAAATTCCCCGGCAATGGACACCCGTAGTCCAAAGGACATTTTGACGGCTGTGTTTGTCTTTTGGACAACGTGTTCACAATTTTTGTCTTTTGGCCATTTCGGGTTGTCCTTTGGATTTTGGACACTGGATTGTCGTTTGGACACCTTGATTAAATTGTCCTTTGCAGACTTTGGACTATTTTGTCCAAAGGACAGTCCATAAGACAGTATTTCAAGTACGATTCAAACTTCGTTCAAAGGATATTTAAATGGTTCGAAGTACATTTTGGTTTGTTCAAAACTACTTTGGACGAAGTATAAACCAGTCTTTATTGTCCGCTTTTATTTATCGGTCAAAAGTTTTATTTTCGCATATTTTCGAATTATTATTTTGATCAATAAATTAATAACTAGGACCTAAATGATAGTAGTTTTTTAAGAAAGTTAAGCAATTCGCTAACCTTTCTAAAATGGCCATGTGTTTTCTAATCAATCAGTTACGAGGGAAAAATATCAATTAAAATATAAGTATAAGATTAATAATAAACTAAAAAGAAGCAGATCAAAAAAAAGAAAAAAGAAAGAAAAAGTTATGATGAACATGAATTACAATATTTAACCACGATCTCTAATTATAGTTGGCGCGTTTGCGCGGGGCTAAATCGTACCGTGCGTGCCACCTATGATTTATATTATCAAAGTTACGGTTTTTTGGTAAATCTTTTTTTAGGCCAATGGGGGCCTTTGAATTTCGACGTGGGGTTGTTTTTTGGTATGGTTGCCGGGACTATAGCATCTATTATCGAAAGTATCGGCGACTACCACGCTTGTGCCCGAGTCAGTCAGGAAAGACCACCTCCGTCCCACGCCACCAACAGAGGTAGTTTACGTATTAAAAACATGTTAGTATTCAATCTTGAATTGTAAGGAGTAAAGAAGAATTTGCATATGATATTTAAAAACAGAAAATGGAAACAAAGAAAAATTAACTATGGGGATCATACTGTTTTTTAGTGTTTCTGAATAAAGGTAAATTAAAATTAATCGCCAAATTATTGGATAAAAAAGGCAAAAATAAAAAGCATGAAAAGTAAGCAGCACCTTTTTTGAAATATAATTATATCGTTTTGACAAGGTTTTTCTAATATTTGTTCCTACAACAAAAATAACAAACGTTTTTAAGCATTTTTGACGACCCAAAATAGAAGCAAAAATAACCAGGCGCTAAAAAATTTAGATAGCCAAATTTATTGAAAAATTTGGCCGATACAGGCAGGACCTGTGCCAGAATTTTTTAAAGAAGGGGGCCAGACTAGTGATCGACCGGGGCAGAATTTTTGCTGATGCCGGGGCCGGGGCCGGGGCCGGGGTAGAGAAATTTGGATTTGCCGGGGCCGGGGCCGGGGTAGAAAATTTTGCCCCGGCCGGGGCCGGGGCCGGGGAAGGCGAAAAATAAAGGAGAAGTTGTAATTTTGGTCATTTTTTTCAAATAAAAATAAACATTTTTACTGTTAATTATTTGGTTTATGTAATGAATAGCCACATTTTAGAATTTAAGTACTTTGTGAGTAAAAAAACTTATTTTTTATTACACAAAAGTTTTTTTTTCTAAGCAGAACAAAATTTTTATTTTCATATTTCAATTTTTCTAAACCTAAATTATTATTTTATTTACATAATATATGTACATTTTCACGTAATTATTAGCAGCATATTCTTGTTTAAAGCAATATTATACTTAATCGCAAACCATTTATGTTACTTTTAAAAAATGCTTTACAAATAGAGCAAACCATTTATGTTACTTTTAAAGAATGCTTTACAAATATGTAGAAGAAGAGTTAAAATACTTACATAAGGAGCATGTTTTGATCAGTAAAGCAAAACGTGGTAAAGAAACTAAAATCAAAACTGGGTACAAGTTAATTAAATATGTTGGTACCTAATTGGCGAAATTTAACCGCAAAAGTTAAGAATACTAGTCTTGCTTGAATGTTATTTTAAAAAAGAACTTTTACTCGAATTTCATTTACACACCACTATTAAACATTTTTTAGTTTAAACATATAAAAAGGGTTAAAACGCACTTTTTTATTTTAAAAAATAAGAGCATTTTTAAAATTTTATTGTCAATTTTTGTAAATTAAAAAAAAACACTTTTTAAGTTGTAAAAAGTAAAATATTATATTGCGAGTACATGAGACTACTCGCTTTCTAGCTGTTTCAAGTTGATTGTTTTAATGATTTTAATCAAATTATTTAATTTTAGCCAAAAATTATAAAATTAACGTCACGTAAACTTTTTCAATGTAATTATTTTCGTGATTTTGCACTACTTTTTATAATTTTTCGAGATTTATCAAAAACATAATATAACCCAAAAAAAATTTTGATTATACACTAGGTTTTTGAATAAAATTATGGAAGAAAAAATGCAACATTTTAAACGTTCGCGACTTTCTGTGCATATACCACTGATTTCTTGCGAAGAGATTTTTTTGCAGTCAATAATTGTTTTTTCGTGTAGCGCATTTACTTGCAAAAGTGGAAGCAAAGTTGCAATATGCACTGCAAAACGCTAACACTGTTAAAAATTGATGCACCCAAAAATAGCAGAAAATGACGGGTTTGTTAAACTCGCACAAAAGTGCTAGTTTCAAGCAAAATATTTTATTTAAAAATTAGTATTATTCTTATTTAGCATTATGCGAAAACTTTTTTTCAAATTAAATATAAACAGTTCATTATTAACTTTTTGTTTTAAAAATTCACGTTTGGTGTCTTTTGGCTGGATACAAAATATTGGGTTCAAAAAAACCGGACTGACTCCGCAGGTTTTTTTTAAATTTTATGAATACTATTGTGTAGATTTACAATAAACTTAAAATATAATATATACGCAAAATATATAATCCAAGCAAATACCTATGTCCAGTTGTACAATAAACCGTTCTAATCAACTCACACATGATCGAATATAAATAATCGACTTTAATCATCATTTTCTGCTAATTATTTGCATAAAGCGATTTAGTAAAATAGTCTTAGAAAAAACGAGTTTTTTGGTGTACGAAATATCGCTGTGCGAGAAAAGTTTTATTAAGTGCACAGAAAATAGCTTGCGCGTGAAAAGTCACAAGTGCAACATTTCTTGTAAAATTTAGGTAAAAAATTCCCTGTCTAACCGAAAAGCCTCTTGTTTTATATATTTTTGAAATAAGCAGTGATAATAAAATAACTCCAATATATGCAAAATTTGTGATTATTGAGACAAATAAAACCTAGCTGACCTCAATGATTTGCAGTATTGAATCGACTATATTTTACATTAAAATCATTTAAAACTTTCAGTAAAAACGGTTTTATATTTAAGAATAAATACAATATTTTAACAATTATTTAACAAATTACACAATTTGGAACAAAAATACAATTTTTTAAAGCGTGAAAGTTGACTAATTTATGTATATTTTTTGAAAAGCAGGAATTAAAAAAAAACATGCGTTTTAATTCGTTTATTTAAAAAAATTTTTATAACTGCACAATTTATGGTCCATTTACGTCTCCTATACAAACTTACCAGAGGTCAACCAGATATATTTCAACCATAGATATCTACTGTCAAACTCTAATCTTGTAAATAAAATCTACAAACGGCTTTTAATACTCAAAAAATCTTTAAATTTTTAGAATAAAGATTCGTGATTAAAATAAGGAATCTTAATAAAATAAAGAGGCTTTAGAAAATCTTAATATAGCATAATAAACAATAAATATCCTAATTTTAAAACAACTAAATTAGCTTTGTAGATAAAATCTTGTATAATATTTCACTGTCAAAAATGTTTAGAAGCGCTTTAAAATTTGCATTCTTAGGGGTCCTTACCCCGGTTTGCCCCGGCTCATTTGACAGCTAAATTGCCGGGGCCGGGGCCGGGGCCGGGGCCGGGACCCCGGTCGATCCCTAGTCCTAACTGCCTCCAAACTTAAGTTTTGAGGTCAAAATGAATGTTTTAAGCAATAAAAAGCTCAAAAAAGCAATAAAAAGGGCTTTTTGACCTAACATTAGCGTTTTTTACCTATTTTTCCTTCAAAATCGAAAAACGATATGGGTAAAATGCACTCCAGAAAAAAAACCATATGGGTATTTTGCGTTTCTCGGATTTTAATCCCCCCCAAATTTGGGGTTTAACCCCCCTCCATTCCGGACCAACTTGCCCATGTATGCCTTGAGTAGTGAAAATCACGACCCGGGTCGGCCTGCGTACAACCGCTCGAGCTTTTAGACGCCTTTAACCCGTTCCCGTGATTGCCTTTTCCCGCGATGAAAAGTGTGTTTATGAATGTATGAATTCCCGCTTTTTTGACTGGTAGTCAAAGTGTGTTCGCGTGATTACCTTTTCCCCCTGGTGCGGACCATTAAGAACGCACTCTGATTACCGCGAAAATAACGGGAAATAATACATTTGCAAAACACTTTTCACCGTCGTAATCTGTGAAAGACAATCACGGGGACGGACGGGTTAATATAAAATTTCCCGCCCCGAGATTCGATTGTTATTTTTATGCAATACACAGTTCGGTAGACCTCTATGTCATTTACACACCTCTCATCTCCCGCAATGACCCATTTTTCAAGAATAACCCATTAAGGAAAAATGCATCGTTATAAAGTTAAGCTTAGTTTCGCTTGAACTTACAGCTTTGTTACGGAAATTTGCACAATTGTTATAAGTTTTATCATGATATATTCAGGCCAGGCCCTAGGCCAGACTTTAGAAAAATGCAAAAAGTATATAAATGCGGCGCGAAGCGCCGCATTTTGGGCGCCAGACAGACGCGAAGCGTCCGCTGGGGGTCTGGGGATGTCCCCCCAGCCGCCGGAGGCGAAATTTTTTGTTTTAGCATTAAAAATTAGCAAAATTGGGGCTTAAAAATACGTATTTACATTGAATTTAAGACATTTAGGCAGGCAAAATCCACTTTTGGCATCCCCCAAGAAAGGAGGTAGGGAGAAGCAAGGGTCTATGATCCTTTTTATCTCCCCCTACCCCTGGACCTACTTTCCTTCTTAAATTTTTACCTCGCCTAACCCAGAAAGGAAGGGGGTGGCCCCTCCCCTGGCACAGGGTCTGGATACAGGAATTGAACCCGTAACCTCATAAGTAGACTCTGGCGTGCTATCCATCACACCATAGGCCGGACAATCAAAGAAGAAAGGTAATCGCCTTTTATTAACGCTTGTACTTTGAGTTTTCACGAAAGAAACACAATGTGTCACACCTTCGGGAGCGCGACACGACGGTGCCGAGACACGACGGTCCCGCGACACGACGGTCCCGCGACACGACGGTCCCGCGACACGACGGTCCCGCGACACGACGGTCTCACGAAACGACGGTCCCGAGACACGACGGTCTTGGTAGGCGAATGGTACGATACGACAGTCCAAGAAATGAGAGAGGGTACGAAACAATCCTCCCAAAAAAATGCGTTTACAATGCCACTGTTCCAACGTTGAAAAACAAGCATTTAACAGCATTAGAATTTAGTACACCAATTAAATTAGACCAAATAAAATAGACAAATGATTTTAAAATTTACTTTTTTAAGTTAATTATAATTTGGAATACATTTTTATTCATTCTGTTGTACTCTTTAAGGTTAAATTTTTGTTTGGATTTGAAATTTAAAATTGGATTTATTCTAAAAAAATTTTGCATATAACAAACAATGAGTTTCACTGAAAATTAATACGAGTAAAAACGCTAACTTAAAATATTGCGGCGTCCATATAGGTGTCCGGAAGAAATACCTTCTACAAAATACTTTTAAAAAGTATCTTATTTGAGCAGTAAATTATTCGGAATTTTAAAAACTTTTTAGATTTTTAAAGGATTTTTCTGTTTTTTAGCTTGATTTTAAGGTTTCGCTTAGGCTTAGGGAAAACAAAGTTTTCTTTTGTTATGAATTTAAAAACGTTTCCAAAGATATTCTTTCCGAAGATATTATGCATAATGTATTTTTAGTGCCAAATAAAGTGTTTTAAAAAAATACATTTATAATTCATGTTTGTTTTTAAAACAAAATTAAGGAGCTTTGCGTTAAAACTTGATGACAATAGCAGGTAGAAAACGACCGTTTTCTTATTGAAAACGGCACATTGTTTTCAGCTGTAGGAAATGTATTATGTACTCGGGACCGTCGTGTCGCATCTCGGGACCGTCGTGTCTTGGGACCCTCGTGTCGCGGGACCGTCTTGTCGCGGGACCGTCGTGTCGTAGATCCCACAACTTCCCACCAAGAGCTGATCTCAGCCTCTTCGATTCAATCCACACACCTCCACCAGTTTCAACAACAAGCCCGTCTTGTACCGTAGCACGGGGGGTCCACTGGTATACAAACCCGGAGGTGTGTATCGGTCACCAAATATGTGACGACCCAATGTAGAAGAAAAAATAACCAGGCGCTGAAAAATTTAGATAACCAAATTTATTGAAAATTTTGGCCAATACAGGAATTGAACCTGTAACCTCCAAAGTCGACTCTGGCGTGCTATCCATTACACATAGGCCAGATAAGAAAGAAGAAAAATAATCTCCTTTTATTAACACTTGCAGTTTGAGTTTTCACGTAAGGGACACAATGTGCACAATTTTAATTCGGCCCGCTTTGACCGTTTTTGAATGTGATTTACGGAAATAGTTTATCCAAGCATATCACGGTGCAACGATTTCGTAATCCGCCGGTACGGGGTCAATAGACCCTAAAGAACTTGGAGCCAAGCAATTTTCGAGTTGTTTAAAGTTTAGATTTTTTTTATTTTAGTGTAGTGTCAGCTTGATTTAAGAGTTTTCGCTAAGGCTTGCTTAGGCTTAGGCTTAGGTTTAGGCTTAGGATATACGCAGTAGCTTCAACTGGGGTGTCGTAATTGGCTTTAAAATTGCTCGGCTCCAGCTTCCTTAGCTTCCAACAACCCTAAATAGACCCGCCTAAAATTTGAAAAAAGTTGTAAAATTGCTGCCGAGAAACTCTAATCAAAATTAAAATTGGTTTCGAATTAGGCGGGTAATCCAATCCGAGTTATATAGGAATTTGGTTTGAAAAAATGTTCCTATAATTAAGCTTCAAATTTAAAAAAAGAACTGTTACCATAGAATTGTGTGCATCCAAAAATTATTTCGCCTTATTGCATTAAAAAAGACAAATATTAGGATTTAAGAACTGCAAATTTGTAAACAGAAATAAAAAAGTCGTGTCAAATAAAGAAAAAATTAGCATGGCTTTTTAAGTAGGTTTACTAAATTATAGAGTCATTTAG
>JASAMX010010611.1:0-26254 GCA_030248175.1 Microlaimidae sp. YZB2_3 | reverse complement strand
CGGTTGTTCAACGGCGTCCTTATTTTAACGGGGTCCTTAGTTTAACTGGGCCCTCAAACCTCTAAGGGGCCCCTTAGATAAAGGGGTCCTTATCTGTGGTTGCTCAAAACAATTTAACGGCCCGCTTATCTAAGGGGCCCCTTAAATATTTAAGGAACCCCTTATTTCACGCATTCTTCTGTTTATCGCGCGTATTTAACAAATTAGTCGGTTTGTTATGCATTCAAAACAGTCAATTTTGTTTAATTATAACAGAAAATAAAATAAAGATCGTAAAACAAGTGAAACGTTTTAATAAAACTGATTCTTGTATCCTTACCGAAGTTTACGCAGAGCATCACACGGCAGCACTATGATCGGCAATTTAATCAGCAAAAAAAAGCTTTTGGCAGGTTTATAATCGGCAACCCTATTTTTATATGGAGATAATAATATTAGAGGGTAGGAACGTCACTAGTCTTAAGCATTAATCTTGGGTAATTATGATGGAAAAATGGTAAAACAAAAAAAATTTACTAAAACTAATTTGTGTATTTTTGCCGAAGTTTACGCCAGAGTTTACAAGTTAAAAAAAATACAAGAAACAAATGGTACAAAGTTATATAATTATATTTACGATATTTTAAACATAAAAAATTTTAAAAAAAAGTTAAACGATGAAACAGATTCAAAATTATCTGAATTCTCAGTATTTTTATGGTAGATACAATAAATAGTTTATAATTAAGCTGTCTGTCTGCTGCTATTAGTGATATTCCTACTCTCAATATCGTGCTCCGGTCCTCTGCTCCGGCTAGTTAAAGCGGACATAGCTTTGAAGTTAACGCTTCGCCTCTTAAATAAGAATGTAAATTTATTTATTTTAGCTTGAAACATATTTTAAATTGCTCTATTGGCATTTTAATCCTATTAGTATTAGATGTAATTATGAAATAAACATAGTTTACAAACAATTTGGCAAAATAATCTGTGGCATTAAAATATTCATGAAATCAGTACAAACATAATACGGAGCTCAGGAGTTCCAAAGCTTTCTCCAAAGCTCCAAGTTGCTCTAGATTTTAAGCGAACACCACTGGTTACTATACATTAATGTTATCCTTTCTCATCCTGCTTTTTTGCTAAAGCTAATTTAAGCGTAGATCGCTCAAACTTGGTAAACGATTAGAACAAACAAAATACTAACTGCATGCTGATTAAACTGCCATGAATTGTTGCATGATACCAGGAAATCTCGCAATATTATAAAAACTAAATAGTGAGTTTTTCCAAAGCTCCGAAATTCAGAGCGGAACTCCACTGTTTGGAGCTCCGTTCTATTTCTGTAACTTGTTTTTTAACTTGTTGAAAATAATAAAAAATAATCAAAAAACACGGACAAAACAATTTAACACACATTTCGAGCTTAAATAATTTTTAAAATGTTAATTTAAGGGGCGCACCTTGTTACTTTCTCCACTTTAAATGGGCGAAGCTTGGAGAGCAGGAACATTGCTTATTTTTTGATAGATTGTTTTTAACAGAAATTTTGATAAACTTATCGATTAGCAGCTAAAAAATCGAGAAACATCAAACATATACTTGCTTTGTTTCGAAAAAAACAACAAGACTTTTAAACTTAAAAATTGTTTTCGTTTTGTGTTTTTACCACGTTGCTCCGACGACTCAATCACAAATACGAAGAAAAATATAATTTCGAAGTCTGAAATTTTCTAGAAATTTTCGCCAGATTTATGTTTCAACGAATATAATTTTGTTAAATCTCATAATTTTGTTTTTCAAACAATATTAAGGGGATAAAACACTTCGGTCGTTGTGCGACTTACACACAACACTGAAAAAGAAGGCCCCTTAAAAAGATAAGGTAACTACAGAGTTACCTTATTTTTGCCAACTTATCTCGGGATTTTAAGGGGGCCCCTTATCTTTCAGCAACCCAATTTTTTTGAGCCGCCCACTTACCTTAAATTTAACCGGGCCCCTTAAACTAAGGGCCCCCTTTAGACTTTTGAACAACCGGGCCCAGGTTGTTATTCAGCTGGGGAGACCCAAGGCGCAAAACACAACTTTCCCCTCACATACCAGGTGTTACATCAGCCAGAGAGAAGAGAGCTCTATAAAAAGAGGAAATCTGGTTGAAGAACAAAGGCATCTGGAAGCCTGCCAACCGAAGCCTGTGCACAAAAGATCTGAAAATTGTTCAAGTTGAGATCCTGAGGTAGCAGACGCCTTCCAACTGAAGGTAAGAGTAAAAAAAGCCACCAAAACAAAAAATAAAATGAATCAAATATAAATATTATCATAGTGCCAAAAATTAATTAGTACAGGTAGTGCATATCATGGGTGGCGCGGAGCGCCACGGGGCGATTTAGCCCCATGGCGCCGCGCCGACCATTATTAGAGAACGTGGGTAAATTTTGAAATTCAGAATCTTCTTCTTCTTCTTTTTCCTCTTCTTCTTATTATTATTCCAACGCTCCATCCTTAAAAGCGATATTCCTCATTCGTTACTGACTGATCAAAAATAAACATGGGCTCATTAGAAAGAAGAAGGAATTACGCAACTTTCTTAGGAAGGAATTTTTTCATTTAGGTCGTTATCGATTTATTGATCAAAATAAAAAATTTGAAAAATAGACAAATAAAAAATCCCAAACGCACAATAACAGCCTTTTGGCAACAATAAGGATTGTACAGAGCAGACAACCAACATCCCCTCATAGAAACCGCACAAAAAAAGCAGAGGGGTTTTAATTGGTGGCAGAAACGGAACCAGTTCCCAGCGCCATCTGCTTCAACCGCGCGGAAAACGGTGAAAACAACAGAGTACTTTTTTTAATTCTTGCATTACTGATGACAAAATAAATTCAAAGTTTTATTTATTAAAAAATAATAATAAGCGTCACGCGCCGGCGCCGGTAATTATTGGTGGTGCGGGGTGCCACACTGCAATTTAACCCACGGCACCGCGCCAACTATACTTAGAGAACGTGAGTAAATTTTGTAATTTATGTTCATCATCTTCTTCTTATTATTATTATTTTTACTTTAAAAACTATAATTGCAATCATTGGCGCACAGCATCGCGCCAAATATATTTAGAGAACGTAGATAAACTTTGTCTGGAGCGCAACTGCACCGCACTAACTATAATTAAACAACGTGGGTAAATTTTGTAATTTAAATTTATCTTCTTCTTATTATTATTTTTTATTTAAAAAAATATATCTCGGCACCGGAATGATTAATGATTATAAACATATGTCATTGCGCAGCTAAAACTATAGTTTATTAGGCTATTTTTTTAATTTAATTCAAAAAAGGTAGACTAGCCTTGAAAAATGCTCTAAGAATAGAGCAGGAAAAAGGGGAGATTTTTCCCCGGGCGTATGTTTAGACAGAAAAGATGTGGACTAGTCTGAGATGGACATTATGTGGACTATAGCAATATTGTATTTGATTTGGGCAGCTGCTCACTAAATAAAAATTTCTACCATATGATAATGATTTGTTTATATATTGATCTAATCACACAGCACTGTTGCATTTTTTTAGTTTGATGAAATGTCAATTGAAAAAATCATACTCACAGCAATCTTTGACAAGCGCGAAATCGCCACTTTTTCAAATTTATAGTTGTTTCTTACACATACAAATATAACCTTCTAATTCTAATAAAAAACAAAATTAGAGATGTGCACTCAAAAAGCTGCACCCCCCTACCCTAAAACTTTGGGAAGGCAGCAATTTTTGAAAAAGGTTGAAAAAGCGGAATACTTGTCTGAAAAGCTGTATAACACATGGTAGCATAATAATGTATTATCAAGTGTTTTTGGCGCTACAAACATGTGATGCACTTTTTTAACCCATTCTTGTGATTGCTTTTTCCTCGGTTACATTCGTGAAATGTTTGTATGACCTAGGTCATATATACTTAGGTCATCATAAAAAATTTTTGTGTGTGATTAGTGCAAATTGAACAAGACAATTAAAATAGTTAAAGCTTTACGGTAGCAATATGCGGATTTTATTGACAGATACAGTGTATTATGCAGCAGACCTGTGCACGGTCTGGAAATGCCCCCTCCCCCCGTTTTATTGGAGGATTTTCCCCCCTCCTTTTGCACAAAAATAAAAAAAAATATCCAAAATAAAAAAGTACCCAAAAATTATGGCGCCATTTTTGCAGTTTTTAGATTTTAATGAATTTAAGCCATTTTAAACCTTTTATTACCTTAATTTCGCTTTTTTTGTCCCTTTTTCCCTTCTTTTTTTCTTTTCCCCCTGCTTGCCACCCCCAAAAAAGTTGCCACCCCTGTGCCCCCTGTTTTGGAATTGCCCTCCAATAAAACCCCAGGGGGGCAGTGCAGAGGTCTGATGTAGAATATGTCACATTGGAAAAATTTGCATATTGCTACCATTCATAGGTGGGCAGAAGGGGGTTGGGGGTTATACCCTTCTAAAACACTCAAAACTGCCAAATTTGGGAGATCCCAGTAGACAAAACGCTAAAAATGGGGTTATTTGGGGTATACCCCAAAATTTTTTGGGATCCACCTAAATTCAGGAGGTTGGGTATTATATACCCCCAAATCCCAAAGCCTGCCTACCTATTGAAATACTCACATGAGCTGATTATTTATAGAACTGTGCTGCTAGTGCACAGTTTTGACCATTCCAATTTGCTTGCTCATTGGGCACTAATCAATCATGCACAAAAAATTTTTTGTGTTTTTGATTTTACTAATTATGTTTAATTTTATTCCTAAGCTTTTTATGTATTAATATGTTTTGTATTCTTTTTATTTCTTTTTCTTATAACATAGTATAACACACAAAATATTAGGCGCATATATGAGATTTCGCCAAGGGGGGAGGGGGTCTGCCAATGGCTCAGTGGGGGGTATGGCACAAAGCGCTGTAACTGCGCTGCGTAGCAGTGCAAAGCTGACGCAAAGCGTCAGCCGAGGTCTGGGAGTATCCCTACAGCCGCCAGAGGCAAAATTTTTTTAACTATGCACACACAATGAAGAAATAGATTAGCATAGCAAGAATAATGAAACACAGATTATAAACACAATTGTCATAAAGCAAAGCCAGGAAAAACAATTTTGCATATTGATGGGGAGTATTATAGGTTACACCGAGAGGATAAGAGTAAAAAAGAATATAAGAAAAGAGCAGAAGAATACCTAATTAGATAAATTATAATAAGTAAAAGTGCAGACCTGTGCACTGCCCCCCCCCCCCCCCGGGGTTTAATTGGGGGGGGGGGAGGGGGGCAATTCCAAATGGGGGGGCATGGGGGGCAACTTTTTTGAAACCGGGGGAGGGCAATAAAACGGGGGGCAAGCAGGAGGGAAAGAAAAAAAGGAGAAAAAAAGAGAAAAAAAGAAAGGAAAAGGGAAAAAAAGGTACAAAAAAAGCGAAAATAAGGTAAAAATAGGTCTAAAATGGCTTAAAATACATTGAAATAGGCTAAAAACTGCAAAAAAGTCGCGATTATGGCGTCATCATAGGTCAAAAATGGCGTCATAATTTTAGGGTACTTTTTCATTTTTTGGCGGGGGAGGGGGGTGGCAATAAAACGGGGGGGGCAAATCCTCCAATAAAACGGGGGGGAATTTCCAGACCGTGCACAGGTCTGAAAGTGACATATTTAACAAAACAAACTGCCATCCAAACTGAATAAATCAAGTAAGTAGAAAGCATCTAAAGATTCTGAAAGACAGAATACACACATGTGTGATATATTTGTAATACAAAGAGTTGCCAGGTTGTGATAAAAGCATAAGTGAGGATCTTAAATAAAAGTTAAAAGCATAAAAACAGAAGATTTAAGCTTATAATCACCAAAAGAATTAATAAAATCGGCATTCTTCAAGTATAACCCATTTAAGTGGTCACAAGAAAATACAGGATGGACTACTTTAAACATGGACAAAATACTTCTTTAAAACCGTTATTTTTCAAAAACAACCCATTAAATTAAAATTATTTTTTTAATAAATCTTAGACAATCTGATAAATTTTAAACAAATATCATGATAAAACTCATAAACAACCTAAATCCTGGACTATAGGCTTTAGTTAACCTAAGCAAAACCTGAAAATCAAACAAAACATTAAATTTAGCTTGATTTTAAGGTTTTGCTTAGGTTGCTTAGAGAAATTAAGGTCTAAAGTCTACGATAAATGTTATTTGTGAGTTTTATCACAATAATTTACTTGAAAAATAACAGTTTTAAACAATCCATCTTTCTGATGACCACTTAAATGGGTTATATTTGAAGAATGCCATAAAATCAACAAAGGTGTAATAAAATGTAAAAAAAGAATTTAAAATAAGATAAAATATATTTATAACAAATAATATGTAAAACCATTCAAAAAAAAAACAGTCCAGCAAAATGAAAAATTCCGGCCTGGACCGGACCAAAAATGGCCGGATATCCGGCCTCGGCTGGACCTGACCGGATATCTGGTCGGCCCTACACATATGCATTGGCTTTAAGTAGTTTTTACAATTTTATTAAGGAATTTTTGAGTAGGAAAGGAGTTCACGCATAATTTTATAATGATGATTTGTTCTTTCCGGTCTAGGTGTTGGAATGGGTCATTTTTCTGGTTTCTTGTGGGGAAGGCTCTTGCTAAAAGTCTCATTGTTTTAGATTTATACTTTACTAATAAATGTAACTTCCAGAACTGTGCACGATTCGAAAATGCCCCCTCTCCATTTTATTGGAGGATTTGCCCCCCCCCCCCGTTTTATTGCCCCCCCCGCGGAAAAATGAAAAAAAGTATCCAAAAATTATGACGTCATTTTTTATCTATACTGACGCCATCATCGCGATTTTTTTTACAGTTTTTAGCCTATTTCAATGCAATTTAAGCTATTTTAGACCTATTTTTACCTTATTTTTACTTTTTTGACCTTTTTTTCTTTTTCCTTTCTGTTTTTCTCTTTTTTCTCCTTTTTTTCTCTTTTTTCTCTTTCCCCCCTGCTTGCCCCTGTTTTAGTGCCACCCTGTGCCCCCTGTTTTGGAATTGCCCCCCCCCCATTATAACCCTTGGAGGGGGCAGTGCACAGGTCTGAACTTCTCCATAAGTTATTTGAAGCGACCCCCCCCCCCTGAAAATTGATTCCTGAATATTCTACACATAGGTCACCGAAGGGGGGGGTGTTGGGGGGGTCACCCCCCCCTACGGCCTCTGAGACCTATCCCCCCCCCCTAAGGCCCATTTTTGACCCCTCCCCCCCCCCTCGACCCCTTGAACCCCTGACCCCCCCCCCTAAGGCCCATTTTTGACCACCCCCCCCTAACTAGAATTTCCCAAAAAATGCTTAAAAAATGGTCAAATTTCGTCAAAAAATTGTCAATTTTGCTCGAAAAAATGGTACCCGGGGTGTGACCACCCACCCCCCTTTTTTTCAAAAAAAAACACCCCGGGGTGTGACCCCCCCCCTGGAGGTCAAAAACCTCCACACCCCGGGGTGTGGACCCCCCCCTGAGCCGTCGAAGGTCGGTGACCTATGATTCTACAGGTACCAATAATGTCAATTTGGCATATAACACCTATGGCACATCCACTAATAAAGACTAATATGGGACATGGGCACATTTCTAGGACCTTCACAGAATCGCATGCTGCTGACTGAAATTTTTGCAAATTTAAAAAAAATCCATTAAATCTTAAAATATAAAAAATTCATTAAATCTTAAAATATATTTATGTGGTTTACTCACAAGTTAGTGGATAGTAGAAGAAGCCAAACAGCTGGAGGAAGAACACTTTACTACCCATTTTTTGTACCAGCCTTATTTGTGCATCTTAGCTGTATGCACAGCCAGGCCTCTTTGTCCTAAATATAAAATAAATTTAACAATTATTATTGTCCAAAAATAATGATATTAGATTTTATGTTAAATAAAAATAAAAATAAAAAATTTTATTCCTGCATTTAGGTTTATAATTTTTGTTCTATAATCTCTTTTTCATCACTTCCCTTTTTCTTATAATGTAATAAAATTTTAGATTTTATCCTGAAATTTTAAACACAAACATTTTATAATTTTCTTTTTTATAAATTGAAAGTTCCAAGTTTTATTTCAAAACTGCAGTTTTCCCAAAGTAAATTATGATCTCATTTGAAGCACACATTACTTACCAATAAAAAACCGACCACATGTGTCACACGGTGTGTTCTTGTGGTTACCATGGCGTCGTGTGTTAGGGCGCCTTCCAAGTAATGGTAGAGCTTGGACTACCCTAAATGAATTGTTTTATTCATAAAACTTTTAAACCTGGTCCTTAAAAAAACCTTTAAAAGTAAAACTGAGTAAAAACAGCCTCAGTCTGTTTTCATCATTGGAATAGTGGACTGAGTCCAAAAATCCCCTGTAGTAAAATTTGCCTTAGAAAATTTACAAAAAAACGTGGATTTTGTAGTAAAATTTGCCTTAGAAAATTTACAAAAAAACGTGGATTTACAAACTCACACATAAAAAATTGTTTTTCTTGTGAACAAAAGAATGTCAAAAACAAACGCCTTATTTGTTTATTAAATTTAAAACCTCTTTTTTTAGTGGGGATATTTTTGTTAATGTCAATTCTTATCTGCATGAAGATTTAAATTTTTTTATTTCAAACATTATTGACTGGGGTCAGGGTCAACAAACATCAGGGTCAGCAATGCTAACAAATCCAACAAAACAAACAAGGTAAACAAGGTCAACTAGGTCAACAAGCTCAACTAGGCTAACAAATCCAACTAGGCTAAAAAAACAAACAAGTTCAACTAAGCTAACAAAACCAACAAGGTACACAAGGCCAACTCAACTAGGTTAACAAATCCAACAAAATGAACAAGGTCAACAAGGTTAACAAATCAAAGAAAACCAACAAAACCAAAAATAGTAAGACAAACTAAGAAATTAAAGTTGTAAAAAATCTAACAAAACCAAAAAAAAACCAAACCAAAAAAACCTGTTTGTCCTAGTATGGGGGGTTTGGTTTACATGGGCCCAACCTTGTTTAACTAGTTGACCATATTCACCTTGTTTTTTTAATTGCCTGGTTAGATTTGTTAGCATAGTTTACCCAGTTAACTTAGTTGATCTAGTTGGCATTGTTTATCTTGTTTGTTTTTTAGCCTACTTGGATTTGTAAGCCTAGTTGACCTTGTTTACCCAGCTGACCTTGTTTACCTTGTTTGCAGTGGCGTGCCCAGGGGAGGGGAACAACCGCCCCCCCAAATTTGGATTTTTTTTGTAAGGCGGCAGTAAGGGGGCACTCTTACGTTTTTTAAATTTTGGGAGAGAAAAAATTTTTTCTTTAATATTAATACAGAAGTTTTTCTGATGCCTTCCAAAAGCATATTAATAGTGAAAAAACCAAAATTTCCCTGCTAACAAGTAGTTTAAATCAGACCTGTGCACGGTCTGGAAATGCCCCCCCACCATTTATTGGAGGATTTGCCCCCCTCCATTGGTGTAGCCAGGGGGGGCCTAGAGCCCCCCTTTTGGGTCAACAAAAGGAAAAATTTGGTGTTAGACCCCCCTTTGGGTCGCCAAGGATAAAAATTTGGGGGTCTACAAGGGCCATTTTTGAAAATTTTTCTCTCGCTTTGCTCCGCTCAGAGCCTGATTAATTATATAGTCTCCACTTCCAAATTTGTTAGTTTGTTTTGTAATCTTGGTATGACCACGCTGGATCCACCCCATTCTTAGTGTTTTAATTGGTCTTCACTTACAAATTTGTGTTACTCTGTTTTGTAATCTTGATACAACCACAATAGACCCCCTTCTTTAGATTGTTATATAGTGGGATTAAAAATTCAAAGGTTAGGAGAAGTAATTATAAAAACATTTTCTTGCACTTTGCATTGCTCAGCTGTAATTCAATGTTTTCTTTTTTCAGTTGTTAGGGTTTTGAAAATCGAAAATTTCAAGGTATAAAATTGTTTGTAAAATTTTTTTCTTGGTTTTATAGACTTATTTTTATTGAATAATAGGAAAATAATTAAGTATGTGGCACAAACAAGGTAATAAACACTTCGCGCAAAGCGCTGAAAATTTTTTTTAGCCCTTTTATAACGTTTAGGATTTGGACCCCCCTGGATCCACCCCTTTCCAAAATTTTGTTCAGGGTTGGACCCCCCTTCCCTTCTCCAAAATTCTGGCTAGGCCTATGTTGCCCCCCCCGCCAAAAAATGTACCCTAAAATTATGACGCCATTTTTGACCTATGATGACATCATCATCATGAAGTTTTTGCAGTTTTTAGCCTAGTTCAATGTATTTTAAGCTATTTTAGACCTATTTTTACTTTATTTTCGCTTTTTTGTCCTTTTTTTTCCTTTTCCCTTTTTTTTCTCTTTTTTTTCTTTCTCCCCTGCTTGCCCTTTTGTTTTATTGCCTCCTTACATTTCAAAAAAAAGTTGCCCCCCAATAAAACCCCTGGGAGGGGGGCAGAGCACAGGTCTGTTAAATTGACTATTTATCTTAGTTTTTTGATTTCAAATCAATTATCCCATTCAGTAGTTAACGCATACATGTTTAATAAACACTATTATCCTTTTATTAACGTTATAAACACATGTTTTAAATGTATAGGTATGAAAAAACCTTAAATTTTGTGATAAGTATCATCTGGGCGCTGTTTCATGAAAGTTACAAACATTCAATTTCATTGTAAAAACCCATATTTTTTTTGTAATTTTTTAAATTCAGGAAAAAAGTGACATTATTCTTATCTTTGCCAGCAGAAATTTTGCCGCGCTCACGTTTTATTGGTCAAAGCGCTTGTTTTTGAAAGATGGCGACTAAAAGATGTTCAGGTGTGCTATATCAAACATGAAGTACAATCACTTTTTTTGAATCAGCCCAGTGTATGTTTAACATTAGGATCTTTAAAGTTACAAAGAAAAAACTGAGATTTACAAAAAAGAATGGGGTTTTTACAAAGAAATGAAATGTCCATAACTTTTATGAAACAGTGCCCTCAAATTAAAATTTCTACTGTATTTTAGCGCCTTAAATTAAAAATTTTCTCCCTGGGAGCATTCTGCCCCCAGAACCCCTGACAAGGGGGTCTGCCCCTTGACCTGCCCCTAGACCCCCTTTAGGGTTAGTATTTACTCCTCCCCCAGACCCCTAGAAAAATCTGGAGGCTCCCCTCCCCCCCCCAAAGCTTGAGAGCGGTCCAGCCTGACCCTCCCCACCCTAGCAAGGCTGACCCCCTCCCATGCTCCACCCGTTCCTGACCAATTTAGAAAAATAATTTTTTATTTATTGTCAAAACAGTTTTTTTAGTTAAAAACAGTGTTTAGATACACTTTTTAGGCTTAAATAGGCTGTTTTAGTACATAAAATTCAATTAGACCTGAAAACACTTAAATTATTTATTTTAAAACTTTTTAAAAAAATTGAACCCCCCTGACGCTTGACCTCCTCCTAAATTTGAAATCTCGCACCCAAGGTCAACTCCCTCTAAAAAACCAGGGGGGTCCAGACCCACCTGGACCCCCCTAAAAAATTTTGGCCTTCCACCTAGGGGTGGACCCTCTTTAGCGGACCCAACCAAAACATCTATGGTCTGTATTTTGGTTACCCAACCATTTAAAGCAATTTTTTTATATTTTTAAAATCAGAACATCAAGAGCTTTACAATGATATATTACTCCCTTATGTAGGGGGGGGGGCTGTGTCAAAAGTTGAAATTTTTAGGGGTCATCCATGGCAGTGCCTTAGGGCATTAAAATTTTTTTGGACTGTCACAAAAAATGAAGCATAAACTGCGGCATAAATCCCCCTGGATTTTAAACCAGTGATCTCAGGAAAGTATGGGCAGTCTGCACAATAATTTTCAGACGTAAGTTTTAATATGGTAAAAAGTTAGAAATTTGGCTGAAACAAAATTGTCCCTAAATTTGGGGGGTTTTGGGGCTAACCTCCCAAAATTTTTGAAAAAAAATTTTTTCAGGAGGTAGCCAAAAATTCAAGGACCTCAACGTGAGATATTTGCATATTGATTGCAGCGCATTTAAAAGTTATAAGAGCTCAAACAAAAAAGGTTTGTCACAATTTTCCTAGTATTACTAAAAAAACAGAATAGTAAGTTAATTGCTTGAAATAATTATCTCGTAAGTTAACTAGTAAATTAACTAGCCCAAAAATGCACTAGTTAACTAGTACCCAGTAAGTTAAATGGCACAATTCCACCTGCTATATGTGTACTTGCTGTTCCCTTAAGCTCTTTTTGTAGCATAATTGATTACACTACTAATACAAAGGACATTAAAAACTTACCAGGGTGTCTGAGGAATTTCCCTACCATATCTAGTGGTTGTGGGCTGATGGTGGTAATCAAAGGGAAGCTAAAGTATAAAAACACTAATAATGTTTAAGAGTAAAAACATATTCAAAAGTATAATTTGTTTTTTAGCTCAGTATAGTGTATTATTATCTACAAAATATTCCATGTATTTTAGCTCTTAACAACATACCTATAGTGAATTGCCTGGCATACATAGCACTTCAAAAAATTTGGTTTTACTACAATGTATTAAAAAATTGCCTTCTGACTCAGGGTTTAGTTACAGAACATTTCCCAGTTTGGTTAACTCTTTGTGAGTTTTGGTGCCACTATGCTGCAAAATGGGTTTTTAAAACTCTTTCAAAACACTGACAATCAGCCATTGCAATCCATAAATCCTACATACTAGTGATGTTCCCTGGAGCTTTGAGCTCCAGAGCCAGGGGAGCTCCAGAGTCAGCGGAACTCCGCTTTTCAGAGCTCCAGAGCAACCCCTAGAGCTCTGGAGTTCCGCTCTATTTTTATAATAAGTTTGTGAATAATCAAAGAGTGATGGCATTAATTATTATGTCAAAATTTTTTTTACATAAATTAATAAATGTAAACTAAATTTTTTCCTAAAACTAAACTTATTTAAAACAATAAAAATAGCTCCACAAATACAGCTAGAGTTGTTTAAAATGTATTTCAAGCTTAAATAAGTTTTAAATTGCTCATTTAAGGGATGGAGCTCCAGAGTTCCCTCTGCCTTAAATGGTCAGAGCTCAGGAGCATGATATTGGAGGTTAGGAAAATCACTAGTATATACAAAACAAACTGAAATTGTAGCAGAACCAGAAATGTTTTTTTAATTTTTACTGGAATAGAATGAATGATTAAATCTAGTTAGCTTCAATTTATTACATGTTAAATGTACTTTGGTTTTTATTTTTGAAAATTAAGATTATAAAAACTATAAATTGATTGCAATAAATTTTAAACATATATTTAATTTAATACTGTAAGTGTAAGCATATGTTTTTTTGCAAATAAAGAGTAAAACTTACACTGTGTTTCTTTGCAAAATGTATGTTTTCCCCCGCATTGTCTTAAAGTGCTTTCCACAAACTTAGGAATTGGCAGCTGAAAATTAAAGACATAAAGACAATATTTGTGTTTTTGTCACTAATTTTAAAAATCACCTAAACTACAATCAATTTGAAAGAATTTTAATGGTTGCAAATCACTAATGTGAATGACACATGCATGCATATCTGTAGCCAGGGGGATTGCATGCGAATCCCCCCAGTAAAAGTCTGGAAAGGCAAAAACTAAGGTTCCCCCCTTTGGCTTTATTTTAAAAATTAGAAAAAAATTTTTTCTAATCACTGCAATATTAAAACTATCAAAAATACAAAAATAGGAGAGATGTGATTTAGGATCAAGAACCCTTTTATTTACAAAAATAAAATTATTTTTATTTGTTTAAAAATATTTGCATAATAGCATTTACTATAAAAACTAAAAACCAAAATTAAATAAAAAATTTTTATTAAAAAAAACGTTTGTTCTTTTTTAATTAAAATGGTAATAAAATCTTAACACTTTTAAATTATAACTTTTATTGTTGTATTTATTTTAAAAAAAAGAAAATAAATAAGGATTTTGTACTTAAATTTAGATTTCCTGTGGCCTTTTAAGAGTTTAAAATTGAAAAAATTTCCCACCCTGGGGGACATTCTGCCCCCCCCCCCACAAGCGGCTCTGCCCCTTGACCCCGCTGGGGGGCTCTGGCTCCCCAGACCCCCCATTTCTGGGGGGTCTTCCAAAAAGAACAACAAAGATCCAAAAAGCATGTTCAACAAAACGCCAACAACCCCTTGCCACACTCAAGCGGTAAAGATTGCCAGCATTGTTATTAATGTTGGACAAAAAGTCTCAACAATAAGAATGAAATTGTTTCACCCCTCCTGGCTTGTCTTTGCGCCTGCCCTTTGCATAATTTGCATAGGGAAGATAAGTTTCAGGTAATGCAACAACTACAGACACACAGATAGACACACAGAGAGACACACAGAGAGACACACAGAGAGACACACAGACAGACACAAAGACAGACACAGAGACAGACACAGACATAGGTGAGAAAGGGGGGGGAGTAGTGTGAGGTCCACCCCCCTAGCCTTGAAATTTTGGGACCCCTAGACAAAAATTTAAGGGGGCCCCTCCTTGCCCCAAATTTCCAAATTTTTTACCCCTGACCCCCCTCTAGAATTTGAAATCTGACACCACTCCTCAGGAAACTTTTAGGTACTTTTTATACTAAATTTTCTTCCAAAAACGTGAATTTTCATCACATATTCATGCTTTTACACCTTTTTTATCCCAGAATATCGCTTTTTATTCAAAAAAATGTAGTATTATCCTATAAAAAACAATTATTAAAGTTATTATGGTTTAAAAAGTTTTGCCTTGGAAACCGGACCCCACCTGACCCCCCTCTAAATTTTGAAATTTCCCACCCTGGGTCAACCCCCCTAAAAAGCTAGGGGGGTCCGGACATACATGGGCAAGTTGGTCCGGAGTGGGGGGGTTAAACCCCAAATTAGGGGGGGGTTAAAATCTGAGAAATGCAAAATACCCATATCGTTTTTTTTCTGGAGTGCATTTTACCCATATCGTTTTTCGATTTTGAAGGAAAAATAGGTAAAAAACGCTAATTTTAGGTCAAAAAGCCCTTTTTATTGCATTTTTGAGCTTTTTATTGCTTAACACATTCATTTTGACCTCAAAAACCTAAGTTTGGAGGCAGTTAGAAGTCATTTTAAAGACATTTTTTTTCTTCATTTTTCCAAAATTGGGGGGGGGGGGTTAACTTTTTCTCCCCCCCCCCCACTTCTGAATGGGGGGGGGTTAAACCCTCCTCCTCAGAATTTGGGGGGGTTAACCCCCCCACCCCCCCCCTCCCGTGCCCATGTATGGGTCCGGACCCCCCTCCTGGAGTTAAAAATTTGATTTACCCCAGGTAACCCCCCCTAGCTTCCCCCACCGTTCTCACCTCTGGAGACAGACAGGGCCGAAGCCAGAGTTTCATTTGGGGGGGGGCGGATTGTAGTACAAAAAAAATTTTGGGGGGGGGGGGGCGAGCCCCCCTTAATTTTTGAAAACGTTAAAAAAGCAGGGATAACCGTAGATAAAGCTGTATAATACACTGTTTTTGGTGTAATAACCTATTATCTAATGTTTTTAGCAGTAAAAACATGTTTTTTTAGTTAAAAATTACATAAGCACACATTGGCAGAGCCTGGATTTTACAAAAAAGGAATTTAGAGACGTTAGTTTCAGACCCCTTGGCTAAACCCACATTGTAAACCAAAGCACATGAGCAGCATCTCGGCTCCATGTTTTCTAGGGTACCTACTTATATGAAAAAAATCGGAGCCAATGCTATAGGTGGCAGGAAAATTTAGGAGGGGAGAGGTACATAAATTAACCAATATGATTGTTTGTTTTGCTTTCTGTGTAGTACTTATTACTTATAAAAATTATTGTACTAACTTTGAAATAACATTAGCATCAGGCAACATAAATAATGAGATATATATGTATGTATACTATAGAAAGTGACCGCTGAGCAAAGCAAAGTGGAACAAATTTTTGGTTTTTGGGGGTCCATTGGGGTACTAAAATTATTATAAAGTTTTGCGCCGAGCGATTAGCAAGGCGCTAGAAAATTTTGAATTTTTAGCCTCTAAAAACCCCTAAATTTTACTATCTGGCGACTATTTCGGGAGGGGGCGGCCGCCCCTCCCCCCGCCTACATCCCTGGACACAGAGACAGTTGCACAGGCAGACACACAGACAGATGCACAGACAGATGCACAGACAGACAGGCAGACAGACAGACAAACAGACACACACACACACACACACACAAAACATAAGAAATTAAAACTCAATAAGGATGGAAATTCAAGGCTAGGGATTTTTTTTATAATTAAATTGAGCCTTTACAACTGTGGTAACCTTAGGACAG
Organism: Microlaimidae sp. YZB2_3; assembly: GCA_030248175.1. Classification (NCBI taxonomy): domain Eukaryota; kingdom Metazoa; phylum Nematoda; class Chromadorea; order Desmodorida; family Microlaimidae; species Microlaimidae sp. YZB2_3. The sequence continues at coordinate 9,922 of JASAMX010010611.1, read as the reverse complement.
CACATGGGCCTACAGGTACCACCTTATTGCTGGATTTTTTCTCTCATAGAAATAAGTCCAGCTTGGCATGGCTAAAAAAAGTTGTTGTACATTGACCACACATGGCAGTTTTCCATCTAGCAAACCAGTGGACAAATACAGCTCTATTGGGTGTGGAGTTTGTACCACTGGCCTTGCAGGAACACCTATGCTGCTTATGTATGACGTTGAATAGTAAGATCAATATCAGGCGACTTATAAAATTTTTTAGACAAAGACCTTGGAATGGGTGAACACTGCATGCAGTGAACACTCAAGCGGTAAAGGTTGCCAACATTGTTATTAATGATGAATGAAGAGTCTTAACAATGGGGGTGAAATTGTTTCACTCCTCCTGGCTTGTCTTAGCGCCTGCTCTTTGCATAATCTGCATAAGGAAGATAAGTTTCAGGTAATTCAACAACAACAGACACACAGACAGACAGACACAGAGAGAAACACAGACAGACACACAGACAGATGCACAGAGGAACAACCAGAGAGACACACAGAGAGACACACAGAAAGACACACACAGAGAGACACACAGACAAACAAACACACACACAGACAAACACACACACAGACAGACACATAGACAGACACACATACAGACAGAGAGACAGACACAGAGAAAGACACAGAGAAAGGACAGACACAGAGACAGACACACAGACAAACACACAGATAGACACACAGATGGACACACAGACAGACACACACACACAGACACACACACAGACAAACAGATAGACAGACACACACACACACACGCAAACTCACTTTTAGAAAGAAATAATGACATAATACAAAAACTTTAAAATACAACCTTGATCGGCTGGTGCCTGTTCTTCAGCCTGCGCTGGGAGTGGCATGGGGCCAGGGTCGGCTGCAGGCACTTCCTCCTCCAGAACCAGTGCTTCTACAGCTGCTGCGGCTTCTGGTTGGTGGAGCACGAGGTTGTTGGCGCCCACTGGGTTAACCTCTGGAAGGTTCCTTAACATGGTGTCCATCACCTCAATTACCTCCTTTGCAACCTCTGGCACTGGGCCCACCCTAAAATTTTTGTATTTATAGGTAATTAAAAAACACAAAATAATTTTTGACATAATTGGCCCTCATCTCATGGATTTTGCTAAAATTTGGTATAGTAGTAACTAGTAGCCCTATGACTAAAAACGTTGCATGCAAATTTTTAAGCTAATCTGATGCACTAAACCTGAGATATGACCCTTCAAATTTTGGGTTTCCATACCGTTTTCAACCAAACTGGATATTTTTTTCAATTTAGTATTATAACAATAGGTGGGCAGCTTCCCCGATTTTGGGGGGTATACCTGACCCTCAAAATTTGGGAGGTGTCCCAAAAATTTTTTTGGGGTATACCTCAAATCTAGGTTTTTTTATGCCAAATTGACGCCACTGGCGCCTAGAATTTCCCGCTGGCGCCTAAAATTTTGGATTTAGGCGCCAGCCTGGCGCCTAGATTTTTGGCCATAAATGTATTCTTTAACCTTTTTTTAGTCAACCAGACAAAAAAGAACACAAAATTTTTAAGGTTTCAAAAGACTAATTTTCAAAAATTTTCTTTCACTTTGCTCAGCGCCTATTGTTTTAGTTTATCTACAATTTAATCCTTTTTTATGATATATATTTATATATTATATAATATATATGTAAAGATTTAGGTAAAAGTTCTAACTTGTTACATTTTTTAATTAAAAAACCCATTTAAAAAAAAAAATTCTAAAAACACCTATTATTAGTTTTGATTAAAACCTGAAAATAACTTCTGAGAAAATCCTTTTTTGCTTGCACGGATATTGCAAGAATTTTCAAAGTGGTAAAAGAATTCAATTTATCTTTAACACTAAAATGTTGAGCTTCAAGCTGTCTGTAATGGAGCCGCTTTGTAGAGCTACGGAGCAATCCACATCCATGAGCAATTCACGGCCCACCTATGGTTGTACTAATTGTGTGAATAATAAAAAAAGCTATGCTAGAGATTCAGACCTGTGCTTGGTCTGGAAATGCCCACCCATTTTATTGGAGGATTTGCCCCCCCCCGCCAAAAAATGAAAAAGTACCCTAAAATTATGACGCCATTTTTGACCTATAATGACATCATCGCGAATTTTTTGCAGTTTTTAGCCTATTTCAATGTATTTTAAGCCATTTTAGACCTATTTTTTTACCTTATTTTCGCTTTTTTTGTCCCTTTTTTCCCTTTTCCCTTTTTTCTCCTTTTTTTCTCTTTTTTTTCTTTCTCCCTGCTTTCCCACCCCCCATTTCAAAAAAGTTGCCCCCTGCCGAGCCCCCCCCGTTTTGGAATTTCCCCCCCTATTTTAACCCCAGGGGGGCAGTACACAGGTCTGGAGATTGTTTAGTAAAAAATTTTTTGTAAACTAAAATTTTCCAAAATTTATTAAAGGCAATTAAAAAACTGTAAAAATGTGAATAAAATAATTAAAACATTTAAGCTTAAATAAGCTTGAAATCAAATATTTTAGGGAAGGAACTCCAAGGCTCCCTCCGCTATAAGTGGCCGGGGCTCCGGAGCATAATGTGGGAGGGTAGGAACATCACTAGTCTTTATGTTTTCTTGTTAAATTATATAATTCTTGAACAAAATTTTATGCATTTCAAGTTGAGTATTGAGATGGGCAAAATAGTCGTTTTTTTAAAATTAATTGTACTACTATACAACACAAAACGTTTGACTACAAAAGCCTTCTAAAATATGCAAATAATAAAAAAACTAATAATATGTGACCTTTTTGTGAAAATAGAAAAAAAATTATGTTATTGGCGCCTAGATTTCTGGGCTGGCGCCTAAAATTTAGAGGCTAGACGCCAGCTGGCGCCTAGGCGCTGGTGACAAAAAAATCCCAGCCTCAAATACCTTAATTTTTAGCGTTTTTAGAACTGGGACTCCCCAAATTTTAGGAGGGGGGTGTCCGGGGCACCCCCAAATTTTAGGGGGGGAGTGTTGGCTATAATCGGGATTTTCTTTGGGGGGGTTTAACTCCCAACCCCCCCTGCCCGCCTATGATTATGACACAACATAGTATAAGATTGTACATGTTATATATATCATTTGAAAGCTCTAAATTAGCTCTTTTCAATAAATGTATTTAAATATATTCAGCTTAAGATTTTTACTATTTTGGGAGTTATGTAGCTACAATGTTTGCTTTCAACGTAATTTAAAAATTTTCCTTTATGTTCAGCTTATTCTTATAAAAATATGCATATTTAAGCTAAAACTTTTATTTTGTGTTAAATTCATAGATGAACCATAGGTCACCGACCTTCGACGGCTCAGGGGGGGGGGGGGTCCACACCCCGGGGTGTGGAAGTTTTTGACCTCCAGGGGGGGGACACACCCCGGGGTGTTTTTTTTTGAAAAAAAGCAGGGGGGGGTCACACCCCGGGGTGTTTTTTTTTGACTAAAATTGACAATTTTTTGACGAAATTTGACCATTTTTTAAGCATTTTTTGGGATTGTATGGTGGGGGGGGGGTGGTCAAAAATGGGCCTTAGGGGGGGGGGGTCAGGGGTTCAAGGGGTCGATGGGGGGAGGGGTCAAAAATGGGCATTAGGGGGGGGGGGTAGGTCTCAGAGGCCGTAGGGGGGGGTGACCCCTCCTACGCCCCCCCCCTTCGGTGACCTATGAGATGAACAAGGGGGGAGTAAGGTGGGGTCCACACCCCCACTAATCTCAAAATTTTGAGTCCCCCCTAAAAAAAAATTCAGGGGCCCCCCTCCCCCCAAATTTTTGAATTTTTTACCCCTGACCCCCTCTCAAGATTTTGTAATCTGACCCCCTCTCCTCTCTTGAGAAAATTTTAAGTACTTTTTTTATACTAAATTTTCTTCAAAAACGTGAATTTTTAACACAAATTCATGTTTTTACACCTTTTTTATCCCAGAATATCGCTTTTTATTCAATAAAATGTAGTAATATCTTGTAAAAAACTATTATTAAACATTTAATGGTTTAAAAGTATTTTGTTTTGGAAACTGAACCCCACCTGACAGCCCCCCTAGATTTTAAAATCTTCCACATCCGGTCGACCTCCCCTAGAAAGCTTGGGGGGTTAAACCCCCCTAGGACCCTCCCCTCCGTAGATTTTGAAATGTCATTTACCTGGGGTAAACACCCTCCCCCTAGCTTTTTGAACGTGTTCATCTTTGGTTAAATCAACATTTTGTTTTGTTGCATATAAATAATCAGTATAAAATTCTTACTATATTAAGAGTTATGCACTCTAAAGTGATCGGGGCCATAGCCAGGATTTCAATTAAGGGAGAGATTTTTGGAAAGGTGCTTTATAGGTGCTCACAAGGGGGACCGGGGGGCGGGAGCCCCCCAGAAATGGGAGGTCTGGGGGGGGGGGGCGGGATCCCCCCAGCAGGGTCAAGGGGCAGAGCCCCTTGTCAGGGGGGTCAGGAAGGTGGGAAACTTTTTAATTTTTAGCTTTTAAAAAGCACCAGGAAACCTAAATTTAAGTACTAATCTTTATTTTTTTTCTTTTTTTTTAATCAATACAACAAAATAAAAATATAAAATAAAATAGTTTTAGGTATTTTTTTTTACCATTTTAATTAAAAAAGAAGAAACGTTTTCTAAAAATAAAAAAAACTTTATTTAATTTTAGTTAAGTTTTTATAGTAAATGCTTAAGTTATTAATATCCAAAGTTTAAGTGAGTAAGTAATTGAAGAAGATGGTGTTAAAGTGAGTAATCAAAGCATTTACAATAAAAAATCCTAAGAAAACCGCTTTTTAATACCAAAAAAGTGGTTGAATCGTGATTTCCTGCTCTTTGATACTGCCACATTTATGCAAATATTTTTACAAAATAAAAATACAATATTTTTAAACTCACTGCACTAATGTTTTGAAATATAAATAATTCTTTTTTTTTATAAATAACAGCTTTCTTTGTGAACCTAAATCACTCTGAATAATGCATTTTAGATAGTTTTAATACATTGCAGTAGATTTGGAAAAAAAAATTTTTTTTCTAATTTTTTAAAAACACCAAAGGGGCCCTTACAAAATTTTTTGCCTTCCCAGAATTTGAGGGGAGGAATAATCCCCTAATCCCCCCTGGCTACAGTCTTGGTGATGTAGTGACAATTTTTGCTTTTGATGTAATTTCAAAACTTTCCATTATGTTCAGCTTATTATTAAATTGAATTGAATTGAATTGAACTGAATAAAGTTTACTTGCCAATAATAATTACATTGTCAAAAAGATAAAATAAAAAAGGACAAAGAATTGCACACAAAATAACAAAAGGCACGCGGGCAGGTAAAGGTTATTACACTTAGTTACCTCCCAGAATATTTCAATATTACAATATTGTCTAAAAACTAAACACTGTAGTATGTAGAATAGCAGTAGAACAGTAAATATAAATGTTTACAATATAAGAAGTCAAGGACAATCTATTATAAAATAAGTGAGTAAAACCAATAACATTTTATTTTATTATTTTTTATTTAATCATAAAAATTGTCTGGGTTGTGAGATTAGCTTGGGATATTAGCATTTTTTTAGAAAACAAAAAGTTTGCGATTTTTTGTATATTTTTATTTGCGTTTAATTAAATTTCTAAAAAAAATTGAATGTTTCCACATGTCAAAAGTTTTTGGGAAAATAATTACTTTAGTTCAAAATCCTTACTACAAAAGCAAAAATATTTTTTACCACAGCAAAGGTCAACGCAAAGTTACAATAGTATAAAATACAAAGAAACAAAAAGAAGTAATACAAGTATATTCACAACAAATTAAAATATTGTAGATTCCTACTATATATCTAAATAATTAATAATTAATAAACTTCACAAAATTTTTTAAGGTTATTTTTGCTGAGCATTTTTTTAAAGTTAATTAAAGTTTTAGATTTCACTGTTTCAATTGAAAGAGAATTCCATATATTTATTATTCTTTGGCTAAAAAAGTATTTGTGGCAATCAGGGACGTAGCCAGAGTTTCATTTTGGGGGGGCGGATTGTAGTACAAAAAAAAATTTCGGGGGGGGGGGGGGCACCGCCCCCCCCCCAAAAATTTTGGGGGGGGGGGGGGCGGAAACCCCCGTTAATTTTTTAAAACGTTAAAAACGCTGGGGTAAACGTAGATAAAGCTGTATAATACACTGTTTTTGGCCTAATAACCTATTATTTAATGTTTTTAGCGGTAAAAACATGTTTTCTTAGTTAAAAATTACATAAGCACACATTGGCAGAGCCTGGATTTTACAAAAAAGGAATTTAGAGACGTTAGTTTCAGACCCCTTGGCTAAACCCACATTGTAAACCAAAGCACATGAGCAGCATCTTGGCTCCATGTTTTCTAGGGTACCTACCTATTTGAAAAAAATCTGAGCTGATGCTATAGGCGACAGGAAAATTTAGGAGGGGGGAGGTACATAAATCAACCAATTTTGATTGTTTGTTTTGCTTTCTGTGTAGTACTTATTACTTATAAAAATTATTGTACTAACTTTGAAATAACATTAGCATCAGGCAACATAAATAACAAGATATATATGTATGTATACTATAGAAAGTGACCGCTGAGCGAAGCGAAGCGGAAAAATTTTTTGTTTTTTGGGGTTCAATTGGGGTACTAAAATTATTTTATAGTTTGGCGCCAAGCGATTAGCGAGGCGCTAGAAAATTTTGAATTTTTAGCCTCTGAAAACCCCCAAATTTTACCATCTGGCGATCATTTCGAAGGGGCGGCCGCACCTCCCCGCCCAACCACTTTCCTTATTTTCCCCCCTGTCCGACCGTTTCGGGGGGGGGGGGGGCCGCCCCCCCGCCCCCCCTGGCTACGTCCTTGGTGGCAATTAATTTGACTTAAATCTTTAGATTTTAATTTAAAACAATGCCCTCTTAAAGAATAATCGTTTACACCTTTTGAAAAAAATTCATTGACATCCAGATCTACCAAACCATTTACAATGTTAAAAACCATGCATAAATCCAATTTAATTCTTCTCAACTCTAAACATCCAAGGAAAAAATAATCAAGACGACTATTGTAATCTTTAAATGGGATATTGCATCTACAACAAACAACACAGGTAAAAAAATTTTGTGCTTTTTCTAAACAAATTTTATCTTTTATTAAAAAATGATTCCACACAGGCACATTTGATTCCAGGATGGGGCGTACAAAAGTTTTAAAAGCGCATACAAGTAAGAAAGGATTGTTGGTCTTAAAACATTTTAGGATTAAACAGGCATGTGAATATGCTTTGGCTGCGATTTTTTAAATTGTGAAGAAAATTTTAAGGACTCATTAAAATTTATTCCTAAATCGGAAATTTTATTTACAGACTGAATTTTTGTACCATTTAATTCATACTCATTTATATTTGTTGTAGCTTTCCCAAATGTCAAGGAACTGCATTTTTTATAGGCTATGTTTAATTGCCAGTCAGTAGCCCATTTACAAAAATTGTTTAATGTGACTTTTAAATCTTGATTTTCATTATTTTTATAGGCTTTGAAAAATTTCCCATCATCGGCAAAAAGTTTAATACCACAAGACCCTTCTAAGCAATTCACTATATCATTTACATAAACAAGAAATAATATTGGACCCAAAACCGACCCCTGGGGCAGACCTGTGCTCTGCCCCCCCGGGGTTTTATTGGGGGGGGAATTCCAAAACTGGGGGGCAACTTTTTTGAAATGGGGGGAGGCAATAAAACGAGGGCAAGCAGGGGAGAAAGAAAAAAAAGAGAAAAAAAGAAAAAAAGAATAAAAAAAGAGAAAAAAGAAGAGAAAAGGGAAAAAATGAGACAAAATAGCAAAAATTAGGTAAAAATACGTCTAAAATGGCTTAAAATACATTAAAATAGGCTAAAAACTGCAAAAAATTCACGATGATAGCGTCATCATAGGTCAAAAATGGCGTCATAATTTTAAAGGTACTTTCTCATTTTTTGGCGGGGGAGGGGGGCAATAAAACGGGGGCGGGGGCAATAAAACGGGGGGGGGCAAATCCTCTAATAAAACGAGGGGGGGCATTTTCAGACCGTGCACAGGTCTGCCTGGGGTACCCCTGAAATGCAAGGAATAGGATCACAATATTCATTTCTAATTTTAACAATTTGAGACCGACCAGATAAAAAAGACTTAATCCAGTTTAAAAGCTCAAAATTAATTCCATATGCCTGAAGCATTTGAAGCAGTTTGCTGTGACAAACTGTGTTAAACGCTTTAGAAAAATCAATATAAATTGCGTCAATGCGCATATCTTTATTAATAAAATCAGTTAATTCATTTAACAATGACAATAATTGTGTACACGTTGATCTTTTTGCTAAGAATCCATATTGTTCTTTTGAAATAAGATTGTTTTCCTTTAAATACACTAACAAATCATCTACTAGTATTCGTTCAACAATTTTGCATAAGCAACTTGTGAGCAAGATTGGATGATAATTATCACAAACTGATTCAAGTGTTTTTTTGTGAATTGGTGAAATAAGAGCTTGTTTCCATGTTTTTGGCAAAATGCCAGAATTTATTGTACCTTAAAAAAGTATAAATAAAGGAATAAAGATTTCTTCTGCAATTGACTTAAGGGAAAGAGCAGGAAAACCATCAGGAGTATAGGAAGTTTTTAATGGTAAACGTTTTATTTCTTTAAGAACTTTTTCATGAGTAAAACTAATATAATGTAAACCTATATTTTCTGGAACTAGTCTGGAAAACGCTGGTGAAATACAGTTATCCTTAAAAATACTGATGCAAAAAAAGCGTTAAACAAAATTGCCTTTTCTTTTTCATCAGTCGTGTACACATTATTATCATTTAGTATCGGTGGAATATCCGATTTAGATTTTGTTTTTATGTTAATGTATTTGTAAAAATCATTTAAATTTCCCAAATTAGTTAACCGTTCTTCTAGATCAGTATAATATCTATTAACAGCCAAATCATATTCTTCACAGCATGTTTTGTATTTTTCATATGCGGAAGGATTGAGTTTATTTTTTTATTTTTCATTTTTATTTTATTAATATTTGCATAATGCAGGAGTAGTGAAGGCATAATTTAACATGCAATATAAATCACATACCCCTTTAGAGTTTATATAAACCTTATGGGTTTATTAAAAACGGTACCCCCAATTAGTTATATTTATCAAACCCAATTAAATTTTACCTTGAATACTCTCAAATACTTTAGTAAAAACTACAAATTATTGATACAATAAAACAAACATAGTTATTACATTATTTTAAAAAGTATGAAAAGTAAAAAAAAAGATGAAATATTATAAAATCTATGGTAGAGTTGTAAATGAGCTACTAATTCTTCCAGGTTCTGCTTATTCATCATATATTAAAAAAAAATTTTTTGCTTAAATAAATAATATCATCTGATAAAAAACTCCAAATACAAATTGTCTCACAAATGCAGGACAAACCAGACTTATCCAAACCGGCAAACGGTAAATGGTAAAGATGTTGGTTTTTGTTCCAAATGTTGCGCTCGTCGTACATTAGCATCTTGTGTAAGCTGAAAAGGTTCTTGCCAATGTCGAAAACCGTTGTGATATATGAAAATTAAACGAGCCCGAAAGCTAAGTGCAGTAAAACCAATAGGTAGACATGAAGCAGCACGTAGAAGGTTTTTATAACTATCCTGATGGTTTCGAAATATTGTTCTTAAAGTAAATCGCTGAGTTTTTTCAAGAATAAAGTGATATTTAGCTTGCTGTGGATAATATATTGATAAAGCATAAGTAAAGGCAGGAAAGAGTTGTTGTTTATAGATTTTTAAAAGACTTTCCGCATTAAAGTTTTTACCATAAATTGAATTTAGCGCAGAAACTGACCTCTTGAGATTTGCTGCTTTCTTGCTAATAT
>JASAMX010010610.1:0-14752 GCA_030248175.1 Microlaimidae sp. YZB2_3 | reverse complement strand
ATGAAGAAAAAAATTTTTATATGACTTCAAAACGGCCTTCAAACTTAATTTAAGTTTTGATGTCAAAATGAATAATTTAAACAATAAAAAGCTCGAAAATGCAATAAAAAGGGCTTTTTGAACTAAAATTAGCGTTTTTTACCTATTTTTTTTAAAAAATCAAAAAACGATATGGGTAAAAAAACAATATCGGTATTATGCGTTTCTCGGATTTTAACCCTAATTTAGGATTCCCCCCCCCTAATTTAGGGTTTCACCTCTCCACTCCAAACCAACTTGTCAATTTGTATGAACTTGTACCTACAATAATCATTTATGAAAATAGCTAAAAACTAACAAAATATGAATTTTCTTATTAGTTTTTATGTTTTTTAGATATATGGTACAAGTTCCATACGTGTACCAATTATCAGTTTAACCGATTGAAAAGTAAAATACGCTTGTAGAACACTTGTATACCCCAAATCGGACACGAATACATCATTTTGGGGTTATTTTTATGATTAAAATCTTCTTCAAAAAGTTATAAGCCCATTTAAGTCTAAAAATTGCCTATTTTTGGTATGTGCAATTTATGCTGTTAAGAAAAAAAATTTATTTAGCTTTTAAATAACTTTAAAATTTTTTCTCGGATTTCCCAGAGTCTGGTGGCTTTGAATATAGTTCAAAATTTTCTCTAGTGTCTAGCATTTTGGTATGACGACCAGTTAAAAATGGGCTAAATTTCAATTTTGAAAAAAATGAAAATTCGTCAAAACATGTAATCAAATAAAATATGTCAAAATACAATTTAGCTTGATTTTTTGGTTTTGTTTAGGCTTAGGATAACTAATATTAACAAAAATAAGCTTAAATAAGCTTTTAAAGCCGAATAAAAAATTGTTGTCCATGTTTTTGTTGGTCCATGTGAACAACAAATTTATAAATTTTTTAGATATCTTTAGATTCTTTAGTTTTTTAGCAATGTAAAACTATAATTTTTATATTGTTTTGCTGCTTAACAAAAGTTTTTTCTTAACAACATAAACCGTACATACCAAAAATAGGCAATTTTTGGGCTTAAATGGGCTCATAACTTTTTACAGAAGACTTAAATAAAAAAATAGCTTCAAAATTAAGGTCTAAGAGTCTAATTTGAGGTATAAAATGTTTTACATGCATATTTTACTTTTCAGTCAAATTGATAATTGGTACTTGTATGGGACTTGTACCAAAATATATTTAATTTTAATTTAAATACATTTTTTATTAAAAAACTTCAGCAGGCGTTTGCGCTGGTTTTTCCCCCATTTAATTCGCTCGTTTTTCCTATAACCCTAAGTACAACGTTTTCAAAGCGTTCTCTTTAACAAATAAGGCGGCTAAAAAAGAAAAGCCAGCAATTCGGAACCGGGAGCCAGCTAAGAGCCAGCAGGCGTTTGTGCCGGCTCTTTTCCGACCCATTTTTTGATGTCCCCTTACTTCTTTTATTTATGCTGCTTAATAATATTTTAATGTCAATTTTAACCATAGTGGGATTTTTTTTGGTTTAATCTGATCATACTCACTTTACTGTCACTTTGTTAATATCCTATTTAATAATCAAATTAAATAAAATAAAAATAGAATTCCTAATTAATAATTTGATGTAATATATTATTATTTGTTAAATCTTATTATCACAAATTATCATTACTAACATTACTATAATATTATCATTACTCATATAATACTAATAAATTTTAAATAAAATTAATGTAGTCAATGATGTTAATAAATAAAAAGCCATAAAACTACACGGCATTTACTGCAAATTTGAAACAATGTCTAAAATTCTTTATAGTGTTTCAAAAATACTCTGCTGTAGGCGTTCGGCACGCAGTATTAGAAGTCGATTTTCAATTGCTGGCTCTCAGCTGGCTCCCGGTTGAAAATTGCTGGCTTTCCTATTTTATCAGCCTTATTTGTAAAAGAGAACGCTTTAAAAACGTAGCACTTAGGATTATAAGAAAAACAAGCAAATTAAATGAGGCTGGAAGACCAGCGCAATAGCCGGCAGGAACGCCTGCTGGCTCTTAGCTGGCTCCCGGTTCTGAATTGCTGGATTTCCTCTTTTAGCCGCCTTATTTGTTAAAAAGAACGCCTTTAAAACGTCGTACTTAGGGTTATAGGAAAAATGAGCGAATGAAATGGGGTCGGAAGACCAGCGGGAGAGCCGGCGCGAACGCCTGCTGAAGTTTTTTTAAATAAAAAAATGTATTTAAATTAAAATCAAATATATTTTAACATCAAAACTAATTAGAAAATTGATATTTCGTTAGTTTTTAGCTATTTTCATAAATAATTATTGTCATTTTTGCTTAAAAACCGCATTAAAGCAAGAGCCAGCAGAAAAGCCGGCAGGAAGGCCGGCACGAAAGCCTGCCAACTTCCTTGTGGTGCCTAATTTTAGGTTTTTACTTAGGCTTAGGAAAAAAAGTTTTCCATCCATTGTTTTAGTCGCAAAATATGAAAAACTTGTATTTTGAAAAGTACATTTACAAAATTGTACCTAAAGACAAGTTTTCCAAAGACAAGATGTTTAAAAGACAAGCTTTCTGAAGACAAGATGTTAAAAGACGTAATGTAAAAGACAAAATTTCTGGGAATCATTGCATTTTGATGCGCGGTTAAAAGTTATCCGTTTTGAATAACTTTGTTTTACATGCTTGCTTAAGGATGCAAGTAAAAAATCAATTTTATCCAGGTTAAAGTTGTGATAAATTTGTTCTATTGTGTAAGGATAAGAATTTATCCAACTCAAGAGGTGGATAAATATTTTCTCTTGTAGGATTAATTTATTAATAAATAAATAAAAATTTTTGCATGGGGTGGTTTTGCAGCGCAAGAAAAAAATCATTGCATTCATTTTCACTCCCATATGCGGCAGTCTTATTAATTTACAATATATATTTTATTTTTATTAAAATAGATTTATCAGGGTAAATATAAGTTTTTCTTCAGAATGCGACCCCTGAATCAGGACAGTTTTTAATTTTCAGCGTGCTAATTTTTAAGCGCGCTAAAAATATTTTTTTTAAACTCCGTTAAACTAAGCGAAAACGCCTGTTTGAGTAAGCTAAACAGTTTTAAACGCTTTTTTAGGTTTTCGTATGCCTAAGCAAAACCTAAAAATTAACTTAAACTTTTTTACAATGTTTTTCAGATTTTCAGAAAATGAGAATCGACCAAAATCAGGGTTGAGGGTTGCCAAGTCAGGGAGAATTCCCCTAGTTTTGAAGGAATTTTTTGCCAGTTGGAGGAATTTGGGGATGGCTAGTAGGTACCTACTAAAAACGCTAAAAATGTTGTATTTGGAGTATACCACAAAAAATTGTTTGGGACACCCCTCAAATTTACCAGGTTGGCTAGGGCGTAGCCAGAGGTAGGGGGGTTATGGAAGTTGTTGTAACCCCCTCTTTGGACTGGCGGAGGTAAAATTTGGGGGTCCCAAGAGAACAATTTTTAAAAATTTTCTCACGCTTCGCTCCGCTCAGCGCTTGACATTTATATGCCTTTTTACAACTTTTAAGTGACGTTTCTAATAAATTTCAAAGACAATTTTTGAAAATTTTTTTGTACTGTCGCACGATTTTTAATGTTATACATTTTTAAACCTAAATATTTTCAAGTTTAACTTAAAAAACATTGCAAATAACAGCAAAAAGATTCACTTAGCGCGAAGCGCAAAAATTTTACCCTTTTTTAATGTATTTTTTATGATATTTTGAAGATTGGAGTATGACCCCCTACAACCATACATGGGCACGGGGGGGTTGGGGGGGTTAACCCCCCCAAATTCTGAGAAGAGGGGGTTTAACCCCCCCACTCAGAAGTGGGCGGGGGGGAGAAAAAGTTAACCCCCCCCAATTTTGGAAAAATGAAGAAAAAAAATGTCTTTAAAATGACTTCTAACTGCCTCCAAACTTAAGTTTTGAGGTCAAAATGAATGTTTTAAGCAATAAAAAGCTCAAAAATGCAATAAAAAGGGCTTTTTGACCTAAAATTAGCGTTTTTTACCTATTTTTCCTTTAAAATCGAAAACGATATGGGTAAAATCCACTCCAGAAAAAAAACGATATGGGTATTTTGCGTTTCTCGGATTTTAACCCCCCCTAATTTGGGGTTTAACCCCCCACTCCGGACCAACTTGCCCATGTATGCCTACAACCCCCCTTTTGAAAAATTTGTATGGAGTGCAACCCAACCCTCCATTCCGAAATCCTAGCTATCCTCCTGTGGGTCGGGTATACCCCCAAAATCCAAATTTGCCATCTATGCAGACCCCCTGATGGTGATGAACACCATTTAGATTTTAAATTTTGCAGTTTTCTAAAATCTCACACTTTATTCACTTAATACTTTATGTAATTTATGAAAAATAATTTACCACCCACTGTTAAGTGATTACTCAAATTGTCATAATATAAAGATCAGACCTGTGCACTGCCCCCTCTGGGGTTTTATTAGGGGGGCAATTCCAAAACAGGGGGGGCATAAGGCCAATTTTTTTTGAAACGGAGGTGGCAATAAAACGGGGGGTGGGGGAACAGGGGAGAAAAAAAGAAAAAAAAGGAAAAAAGAACAAAAAAAGCAAAAATAAGGTAAAAATAGGTCTAAAATTTCTTAAAATGTATTGAAATAAGCTAAAAACTGCAAAAATTTCGCGATGATGGCGTCATAATGAATAAAAATGGCGTCTTAATTTTTGGGGACTTTTTCATTTTTCCGCAGGGGGGAACAATAAAACGGGGGAGAGGGCGAATCCTCCAATAAAGCGAGGGGGGCACTTTCAGACCGTGCACAGATTAAAAAAATTATCTATTGCAGAATCACTCATCAGTGTTATAATTAAGATCAAAGAAATCCGCGTAAAAATCATTTTCTTTTCCTGGTAGCCGTAAGCCGTAATTGATCGCCATATCGAACGTGTTGTAATGGATGCTGCCAAAGACGCTGCTGCCCTTGCAGTAAGTTATTTTAAATGTTACTGAAACCGGCATTTATCAAGGAGAGTCTGTCTATTAAAATAAAATTTATCAATTAAATAAAGTTTTATCTGATTGTAATAACATCTTTTTAGACCTGTGCACTGCCCCCGGGGGTTTTATGGGGGGGCAATTCCAAAACGGAGGTGGGGGGCCCGGGGGGACTTTTTTGAAAGGGGAGCGATAAAACGGAGGGGCAAGCAGGGGAGAAAGAAAAGAAAAAAAGAAGGAAAAGGGGAAAAAGGGACAAAAAAGCAAAAAATAAGGTAAAATAGGTCTAAAATGGCTTAAAATGCATTAAAATAAGCCAACACTGTCATAATTTCGCGATGATGGGGTCATCATAGGCCAAAAATAAATAATGGCGTCATAATTTTTGGATACTTTTTTCATTTTTTGCCGGGGGGATCCTTCAATAAAGCGAGGAGGGGCATTTCTAGACCGTGCACAGCGCACAGGTCTGACATTATATCATTTATTTAAGTTTTTTAGCGCTTATATAGAATTTTAGATACTAAAATATGCTATTTTTGTGTAAAACGAGTACAAAAGTACTGTTTTTTCCCTCAAAACCTCCTGTGGTTACTCGGGGTAAATCGAATTTTAAATTCTAGGAGGGGGGTCCCAGGGGTTCCAGACCCCCTAGCTTTTTAGGGAGGGTCGACCCGAGGTACGAAAATCTGAAATCTAAAGGAGGTCAGCATAGGTGAGAAAGGGGGGAGGGCAGGGTGGGGTCCACCTCCCCTAGCCTCGAAATTTTGGGACCCCCCCTAGACGAAAATCCAGGCCCCCCTCCCCCAAATTTCCGAATTTTTTACCCCTGACTCTCTCTAGAATTTGAAATCTGACCCCCCTCCCCCTTTGGGAAAATTTTAGGTACTTTTTTAATACTAAATTTTCTTCCAAAAACGTGATTTTTTAACACGTATTTATGTTTTTACACCCTTTTTACACCAGAATCGCATTTTATTCAATAAAATGTAGTATTATCCTATAAAAAAACAATTATTAAAGTTATTATGATTTAAAACTGTTTTGCTTTGGACACCGTACCCCACCCCCACCTGACCCTCCTCTAAATTTCAAATTTAGCGCCCCGGGTCGACCCCCCTAAAAAGCTAGGGGGGGGGGTTCGGACCCCCCTGGGACCCCCCTCCCTCCTAGAATTCAAAATTCGATTTAGCCCGGGTAACCACCTCCTAACTTCCCGGACCGTTCTCACCTATGGGGGTCAGGTGGGCTCCGGTGTCCAAAGCAAAATAATTTTAAACCATAATATAACTTTAATAATTGTTCTTTTTATAGGATAATTACATTTTATTAAATAAAAAACAATATTCTGGTGTAAAAAGGGTGTAAAAACATGAATATGTGTTAAAAATCAACGTTTTTGGAAGAAAATTTAGTATAAAAAAGGTACCTAAAATTATTCCGAGGGGGGGGTGGTCAGATTTTAAATTTTAGAGGGGGTCAGGGGTAAAAAATTCGGAAATGAGGGAGGGGGCCCTAGATTTTCATCTAGGGTGGGTCCCAAAGTTTCGAGTTGGGGGGGGGGGTGGACCTCACCCTGCCCCCCTTGTTCATCTATGCAATTATCTCGTGTAAAAGTTTTTCAGTCGGTCCCTCCCTTCGGAAGTCTTCGGCAAAATAAAATTCGCCTTCTCCTTACAATTACTTACAATTACTCTCCATAGGTGTTTTTGGTCGGGTCCGCTAGGGGGGGGGGGTCAACCCCCGGGTGGACGGCCAAATTTTTTAGGAGGGGGGGGTCCAGGGGGGGTCCGGACCCCCCTGGCTTTTTGCGGGGGGTCGAGCCCTGGTGCGTGAGTGGAAATTTAGGGGGGGGGGGGGGTCCAGGGGGGGTCCAATCTTTTATCAAAATTTTTTTAACTCAATAATTTAAGTGTTTTTAGGTCTAATATTGAATTTTATGTGTTAAAACAGCCTATTTAGGCCTAAAAAGTGTATTTAAACACTGTTTTTAACTAAAAACCCGTGTTTTTGACAGTAAATAAAAAAATATACTTCCAAATTGGTCGGGAGGGGGGGGAGGGGGTCAGCCTCGCTTGGGGGGGGGGGGGTCAGGCCGGGGCCGCTCTCGAGCTTTGGGGGGGAGGGGGGGGGGGGCCCCTGAATTTTTCTAGGGGGGGGGTCCAAAATTTTGGCTCTAGGGGGGGGGTGCACCCCTCTGTCCCCCCCAAAAACACCTATGTGACTCTCCTTCACCATTTCTTGTTTCAGAGTGCCCCGCCGGAAGTGGCTGACAGTGGAAAGAAACACTCTATTACCGAATATGCGGAAGATTACCGACTGGAGGAGGCCGGGAAAGTAAGTGGCAGTGGCATTCTTAAAGAACGCTCCGTTAAAAAAAAATTATAATAAAGTTGAGATAGATTTTAAGGTTTTGATAAAAAAAAAACAAAAATAAACCGTCGATGTTCAGTACCTAAGCTGTGGTATTTGTTTATTCATCTTAAATTTAATTGATGTTTTTGAAGATTGATAAGTAAGTTCCTCTTAAGGCAGAACGAGTCGTGACGATAATAAAATCTGGGTATTTCTCCCCACTATAAAAAAAACCCAAGAAGTTTCTACCTATGGAGGACGTCGCATCGCAGCTGAGCCCAAATCAATATAACTTACGCGCAACTGACGTTTTTTGCATTAAAAACGCATTGTAATGTGAATGTGTGTGAATTAAATGAGCAAGTGGTTTTATAGCGTTTTTAAGAAAATTCTAGCGTAGCAGCGGAACGACTAAAAAATTTTTTAGCGTTTGTTACTTATTCTGCCTTACATTAACGAAATTACAAATGTTAGGCTTACCTATTACTTGCACATATATCAGAGTCAGACCTGTGCACGGTCTGGAAATACCCCCTCCGCTTTATTGGAAAATTTGCTCCCCCCCCGTTTTATTGCTCCACCCCGCCAAAAAATGAAAAAAATACCCTAACGTTATGACGCCATTTTTGACCTATGATGACGCCATCATCGCGAATTTTTTGCAGTTTTTGGTCTATTTTAATGTATTTTAAGCCATTTTAGAGCTTTTTTCTTTTTTGCTTTCTTTTTTTCTCCTTTTTATCTTTTTTTCGTTCTCCCCTGCTTGCCCCTCTCCCGTGCCCCCCGTTTTGGAATTGCCCCCCCCAATAAAACCCCGGGGGCAGTGCACAGGTCTGAGAAATGCTTTTTGCTCAACAACGCATTAAATATTAAAGAGCATTAAATTCTGTAAACTTTTATGTTTAAGTTTTGTCATTTTTTTGTTAAAGTTATTTAATTAATTAGTTTCAGTTTATTGTTTCGTTCAATATAGTTTTTTGTATTATATTTTTTTTAGATTTGCTTGTTTTGTTTTTGTTTTACTTTTTTTGTTTCGCAATTATCGCTTATTTGTGTTCTTTCATTTTTTTTATTTTTATACTCATTTATGTTTTAGTGTAGTGTTTAGGATTTAGTCACAAAAGTAACTTCAGTGTCAAAAACTTCGACCTCCAGCGTTTCTAAAAAACAACAAAGTCATAGCATAACGGACTTTAGCGAGAGTTATCGTTTGCAAGACGCAGGAAAAGTAACTTTTAAACTGAATTATTTATAAAAACAAAACAATTACAACACAATATAAATTGCATTATGTTGTAAAAATTAAATAATTGATTTTTTTCATCTGTCAGATTGTTTTATGATTTTGGTTTTCTGTACAAGCTTGCAAACTCTTGTTTTCCTAGTAGAACTTTCCGTTAATATTTTCGGTTTTTTAGCCATATTTGGTTTGTTTTAGATTAAAACGAAATGGTGAAAATATGCGTTTTTTGAATTGATACTCGAAATCAAAATCATAATACGACCTAATAATTAAAAACTGCAATAGCAGGTTAGCAGTGTCTTATGAACACGACTATTGCAGTTCTATTTACAAAGTTTTATTAAAAAAATCATTAAGTTTAATAAAAAAAACCTAATTGCACAGCAGCTTTCCAAGCATCGTTTAAGGGGGTTTGAAGCATACATGGGCACAGGGGGGAGGGTTTGGGGGGTTAACCCCCCTCCCCCCACTCAGAAGTGGGGGGGGGAGAAAAGGTTAACCCCCCAATTTTGGAAAAATGAAGAAAAAAAGTCTTTAAAATGACTTCTAACTGCCTCCAAACTTAAGTTTTGAGGTCAAAATGAATGTTTTAAGCAATAAAAAGCTCAAAAATGCAATAAAAAGTGCTTTTTGACCAAAATTAGCGTTTTTAACCTATTTTTCCTTCAAAATCGAAAAACGATATGGGTAAAATGAACCCCAGAAAAAAAAACGATATGAGTATTTTGCGTTTCTCGGATTTTAACACCCTCTAATTTGGGGTTTAACCCTTCCCCCCACTCCGAACCAACTTGCCCATGTATGGGTTTGAAGCAGGGACGTAGCCAGAGTTTCATTTTGGGGGGGGGGGGCGGAGCCCCCCTTAATTTTTAAAAACGTTAAAAAAGCAGGGATAAACGTAGATAAAGCTGTATAATACACTGTTTTTGGCCTAATAACCTATTATCTAATGTTTTTAGCGGTAAAAACATGTTTTCTTAGTTAAAAATTACATAAGCACACATTGGCAGAGCCTGGATTTTACAAAAAAGGAATTTAGAGACGTTAGTTTCAGACCCCTTGGCTAAACCCACATTGTAAACCAAAGCACATAACCAGCATCTCGGCTCCATGTTTTCTAGGGTACCTACCTATATGAAAAAAATCCGAGCCAATGCTATAAGCGGCAGGAAAATTTAGGAGGGGAGAGGTACATAAATCAACCAATATGATTGTTTGTTTTGCTTTCTGTGTATTACTTATTACTTATAAAAATTATTGTACTAACTTTGAAATAACATTAGCATCAGGCAACATAAATAAAGAGATATATATGTATGTATACTATAAAAAGTGACCGCTGAGCGAAGCGAAGCGGAACAAATTTTTGGTTTTTGGGGGTCCATTGGGGTACTAAAATTATTTTATAAAGTTTGGCGCCGAGCGATTAGCGAGGCGCTAGAAAATTTTGAATTTTTAGCTTCTGAAAACCCCCAAATTTTACTATCTGGCGACCATTTCGGGGGTGGCGGCCGCCCCCCCCCCGCCCAACCACCATCCTTATTTTTCCTCTTGTGCTTGTCCGACCGTTTCGGGGGGGGGGGGGGGCCGCCCCCCCTGGCTACGTCCCTGGTTTGAAGAGATCTGATTGACAAAATTTTTTACTTATCCATTCAGCAGTCGGAATTGACTTTCTTTCTTAATCAGAAGGTAAACTCTTTGACCTAGTTCATATTCCTGATTGACAAGTGACAACGCATTTTCGTACGACAGCGACAAGTAAAAGTGTAAGGGTATAAACGGGAAAGGAACCCCTTTTTCATTTGTTATTTGTCACTCCGCTGTGAACCAAACCAACCCTTTAGAAGCCTGTAAACTTGACTTTTAAATTGTAGAAATTGTAGGATATAGCTCAGGTGGCTTCTGTCAAAGGGACCCATGCTACCACGGAATACGCGGAAGGCTATCGCTTCCAACAGGCAGGAGCGGTAAATAATTTTTATTTGACTTGATTTCAATAATGGTATTTTTGCAGCTCCAGAGCTCCGCCTTTAATATATAAGTAATTTTAAGTTATGCAAAACAATACGCCAAAGCAAAGTCAAACAGGCCGAAGAAAAATTATCCAAACAAAATAATTTTTATTTTTGACTCTTGTTTTTAATAGTGATGTTTATGTCTCTATCCCCAAATATCAGTGAGTTAAAACCAAAGGAGCTCCGGAGGTCCGCCTTTAAATGAGTCAACCCAAGTTACGCAAACAGAAAGGGAGTTGTAAACAATTTTTATTTGCCTTTTTTTAAAAAAATTATGCTCAGGCTATTTGAAGCGATTTGGACTCCAAAGTGTATAGTAACCCACCCCCCTCCCCTCTAGAGAGCTAGGAAAAGGGAAGTAAGTACCCCCCCCCCCCTTTGCCCTAGACCCCCTCCAAGCTTTCAAAGGACTATTTACTCGGCGTAGCCGCGTATACAGCTTCCCAGTCCATGCTCATGTATATAAGGTTTATAATATCAAAAACTGTTTAAAGGCTGTAGCTGTGTTGGTAGTCATGGCGCAGTGACACGCACTTCTGGGATGCTGAAGCAAACCTGTGCACTGCCCCCTGGGGTTTTATTGGGGGGGCAATTCCAAAACGGGGGGCACGGGGGGCAACTTTTTTGAAACGGGGGGGGGCAAGCAGGGGGAAAGAAAAAAAGGAGGAAAAAAAGAGAAAAAAGAAAGGAAAAAGGACAAAAAAGCGAAAATAAGGTAAAAGAGGTCTACAATGGCTTAAAATACATCAAAATAGACTAAAAACTGCAAAAAATTTGCAATGATGGCGTCATCATAGGTCAAAAATGGCGTCATAATTTTAGGGTTCTTTTCATTTTTTGGCGGGGGGCAATGTGGGCAATAAAACGGGGAAAGCAAAGTCCTCCAATAAAACGGGGGGGCATTTCCAGACCGTGCACATGCACAGGTCTGCTGAAGCTTGTATCTAAGAAAAGTTGGCGGCAGTGAGGTGACTCTCTACATTAAAATTTTGTAAAATCTTATTCCTATTAATAATTGTTTTTTTTTGTAAGTGTCTATTTGCACTTTTGCTTATAAATTCTCGACATTGCGTATCCGATTTTAAGCAAATATAAAATATATAATTATTTATAATCAGGGACGTACCCAGGGTTTCATTTGGGGGGGGGGGCGGATTTATAGCTGTTTTTTTGGGGGGGGGGGGACAGAGGGGTTCACCCGCCCCCTAGAGCCAAAAATTTTGGACCCCTCCTAGAAAAAATCCAGAACCCCTCCACCCCAAAGCTCGAGAGCCGTCCGGCCTGACCCTCCCCCTGGTGAGGCTGACCCCCCTCCCCCGCTCCGCTCCCGACCTATTTAGAAGTATATTTTTTTATTTACTGTCAAAACGCGGTTTTTTAGTTAAAAACAGTGTTTAAATACACTTTTTAGGCCTAAATAGACTGTTTTAGTACATAAAATTCAATATTAGACCTAAAAGTATTTAAATTATTGAGTTGAAAAATTTTGTTAAAAAATTAAACCCCCTGCTGACCCCCCTAAATTTGAAATCTCGCACCCGGGGTCGCTCCCCCTTAAAAAGCCAGGGGGGGTCCGGAGCCCCCTAGACCCCCCCACACCTGTGCACTGCCCCCCCCCCCCCCCCCCCGGGGTTAAAACGGGGGGGGGCAATTCAAATGGGGGGCACGGGGGGGGGCAATAAAACGGGGGGGGGGCAAGCAGGGGGGGGAAAGAAAAAAATAGAAAAAAAGAGGGAAAAAAGAGACAAAAAAGCGAAAATAAGGTAGAAATGGTCTAAAATGGCTTAAAATACATTGAAATAGGCTAAAAACTGCAAAAAATTCGCGATGATGACGTCATCATAGGTCAAAAATGGCGTCATAATTTTAGGTTACTTTTTCATTTTTTGGCGGGGGAGGCAATAAAACGGGGGGGGGCAAATCCTCCAATAAAACGGGGGCGGGGCATTTCCAGACCGTGCACAGGTCTGCCCCCCTAAAAAATTTTGGCCTTCCACCCGGGGGTGGACCCCCCGAGCAAAAAACCTATGGACGGATTGTAGTAAAAAATTTCGAGGGGGAGAGAGGTACATAAATCAGCCAATATGATAGTTTGTTTTGCTTTCTGTGTAGTACCTATTGCTTATAAAAAATATTAAGTACTAACTTTGAAATAACATTAGCATTAGACAAGATAAATAGTGAGATATATGTATGTATACTAAACAAAGTGACCGCTGAGTCAAGCGGAAATTTTTTTTTTTGATTTTTTTTGAAAATTTTTTTTGATTTTTTGATTTTATAGTTTGGCGCCAAGCGATTAGCGAGGCACTAGAAAATTTTGAATTTTTAGCCTCTGAAAACCCCCAAATTTTACTATCTGTCGACCATTTCGGGGGGGGGGTGGCGACCGCCTCCCCCGCCCAACCCCTGCCTCTTCTTATTTTTCCCCCTGTCCCACCGTTTCGGGAGGGGGGGGGTCGCCCGCCCCCCTGGTTACGTCCCTGTTTATAATATAATAATTAAATGGTAATTATAATTAATATTATATTTCAGGACCTCGTGCAAGGCGTTTCTACGAAAGGGAGTCATGCGGTCACAGAGTTCGCTGAAAGTTTTCGCCTACAAGAAGCTGGGAAAGTAAATTTTATTTAATTTTTTTATTATATTATGATACAAAACCTGTTTTAATGTTAAAAATACTTAATATTTATTGATTGTAATAATATGAAAGTAAAGTAACAAAAACAGTTGCAGAACTATTCAAAAAAATATTTTGAAAAAATAATTTAGGCCTACCTTAAAAACCCCTTTTTGAAATGGTTAGAGCTTGTTTTTTTATTTAAATTGACAACTGAAAATACATAACTTAAAATAATTATTTTGTTTTCATTATTAAGTTTTCAATATTAATAATCTGTTTTTTGCAAATGGAAGTAAAAAAAAATTTAATCAAAAAATAGCATAATGTTATTTCGTGGTAAAATTTTATTGTGCTGGTATTGTCAATGGGTGTTCCAATCAAGTCACTTAGTCAAAATTATGTTATCAAAAATATTTTCAACGTTGTTCAAAAGTGTACAATTTCTATTAAACTCGTTTTGATTATTTATTGATCAGTTAAAAAAATTCACAGTAATAGGTTTTATCGCAATATCGTCTCGTTTAAATCAATTTTATCCATTTCTTTGTTACGAATAGAAATTCTAAAAACATTTGACGGCTTAAAATATTTTTTTGAATAATAGTACAGAAAAAGTAGATTCAATGCATTTGATTCAAATAACAACAATTGTAATTCTTTTTTGACTTAATTCGGGTTATGTTTGTTACCTTCTTACAATTAGTGATGATTCGTCGGACAGAAGCACAAGTATATCCGCAGTTATTATAGGACATAGCTAAAGCCCTTGCTGCAAAAGGTCCCCATTCTGTTACAGATTACGTCGAAGCCTACAAATTACAGGCCGCTGGGAAGGTATATAGAGCTTTCCTTTCTGCGGCAGAATGAATCAAACTACAACTCCATAAAAATAATAATGTTGAGGGAAAAATTTGTAAATAAGCATTTCTTCCAAATTCCAACCATAGGTGGCCAGCCTCCTGGAGCTTGGGGGGTACACCCGACCCCCCGAATTCGGGGGGTAGGTGTGCCTTTTTTTGGGTATACCTTAAATACCCCATTTTTAGCGTTTTTAGTACTGGGACCCCCCAAATTTTAGAGGGGTGTGGGTGTCCGGGGTACACCAAGTTTTAGGGGGGACGTGTCGGCTATGGTCGGGATTTTTTGGGGGGTATAACCCCCACCCCCTGCCCACCAGTGCTTCCAACGGAAGTGGATTTATATGTGCAATAATTCTATTATTATTGAATAAAACACTGATATAGTTATTGCATAAATGGACGATTTGGTTTAGTGAGAGATGGTCACATATTAGCACTTAGCAGTATGTTTTATTTTTGTACAGAGTACGCGAGTTGGTACTGACACTGAGGCAGAGATGATTCAAGGTATTAGTCCCGTCTCTAATTACAAAATCCTCTAATATAACAAAATATCTGTTGCGATATTTAGCTTTATAATAAAATGATTTTGATTCATTCTTTCGCGGAGTTCCCGCAATACTAAATAATCTCTTCCCCGTTTTTAATGCAGTTTGTTT